>CAUYLG010016314.1:0-86413 GCA_963573385.1 Cacajao melanocephalus
GCTTAAAAAAAAAAAAAAAATAAAAACATTTACTTACTTATTCCTTCTTTTTCTTAAAAAAAAAAAAAAAAAAAAAAAAAAAAAAAAGACAAATAATTACAAATAAATAAAACTCAGTATTGTTAGGGATGTCAAAAATCAGGCTGATGTGCATGTTATTAGCAGCATAAATTAGTTCTGCAATCTGGCAATATGTCCTAAGTGCTATAAAAAACATTCATGCCCTCTGACTCACTAGTACTGTTTTTTAAAATTAGGCAAACCAGGCCGGGTGCAGTGGAGCATGCTTGTACTCCCAGCACTTTGGGAGGCTGAGGCGGGAGGACTGCTTGAGCCCAGGAATTCAAGACCAGCCTGGGAAACATGGTGAAACCATGACTATACAAAAATTCTAAGAATTAGTGGGATGGTGGCAGGCATCTGTAGGTCCAGCTACTTGGGAGGATGGCTTGAGCTGAGGAGACAGAGGGTGCAGTAAGCCGAGACTGCACCACTGCATTCCAGCCTGTGCGACAGAACATGACCCTGTCTGAAAAAAATAAAATAAGAAGGCTGGGCGCAGCGGCTTACACCTGTAATCCCAGCACTTTGGGAGGCCAAGGGGGCTGGATCATGAGGTTAGGAGTTTGAGACCAGCCTGGTCAACATGGTGAAACCCTGTCTCTACTAAAAATATAAAAAATAACTGAGTGTGGTGGCGGGCACCCTAGCTACTCAGGAGGCTGAGGCAGTAGAACTGCTTGAACCTGGGAGGTGGAGGTTGCAGTGAGCTAAGATTAGGCCACTGCACTCTAGCCTGGGTGACAGAGCAAGACTCTGTCTCAAAAAATAAAAATAAAAATAAAAATAAAATAATGTATGACCAAAAAAAATTCAGATGAAAAAATAAGCAACTTGAAATGTTTACAGAAGCATTTATTTAGTGACAAAAGACTGAATATAACCCAAATTCTAATTAAGATGTAATAGCAAGCCAGATGTGGTGGCTCTTGCTTGTAATCCCAGCACTTTGGGAGACCAAGGCAGGTGGATCACTTGAGGTCAGGAGCTCGAGACCAACCTGGCCAACATGGCAAAACCCCATCTCTACTAAAAATACAAAAATTAGCTGGGCATCATGGCACGTGCCTGTAGTCCCAGCTACTTGGGAGGCTGAGACAGGAGAACCCCCTGAACCCAGAAGGCAGAGGCTGCAGTGAGCCAAGATTGTACCACTGCATTCCAGCTTGGGCGTCAGAGTGAGACTCCACCTCAAAAAAAAAAAAGGTATGTAATAGTGTATTCAAATGGAGGACGGAAGAAACATTAAACTATAGCATGCCAAAAGTTAGCATATATAACTCTGAGCAGCCAGCTTTTAATACATTCTAGCTCCATGGATACAATTTAATTATTTGCTGAAGCAGAACCCACCTCCAAGACATATGTGAGTCTTAAATGGAAAGGGAAGAATTTAGACGGCAAAACAATCAAGTATATATAGAAAAGAAAAACTAATGCCAGCCACCAAATAAACATAGAGAGGGACAGCTATTCTATTCAGGGCTATATCTCTCAAATGACAGAAGACATGCTGTTACCCTGATATTGGACTCTGGAGGGAGGCAGGCAGGTCTTTCAAACCTCTCTGGAAAGGGATTTAAGCCTTTCTGCAAACAATTTATGTAGAGACTAGTGAAAAGGACTGAAGAAAAAATAAACCCTAAACCAGTATAAAATATCAATTCAGAAACTATGATCCTAAAAGAAAGTAATTATATAAGAAGAGGCAATCTTTTTTTAAAAAAAGCTAATTTTAGAAAGAGCTAAAATTATAATATTCAACAAGAGGTTAATTAAAGTAGCATGATTCAGAAAATACAAAAGAATTTGTGACTAAGTCATATGAACGTCAAGTTGAGGCTTCCCCTGGATAAGGATAAGCCCATTGTTCAAATCACTTTTTATAAGCTTAACTACTAATTAAGAGGCAACATCACTGATGAAACTTTCAGCTATTTTTTTTTTTTTTGCCAACTTACTAAATATATTTTAGGGCAAAATAAGGTTTTCCCACATGACAAAATGAAGGCATTTTTTGATGTGTTAAACATAACCTGCCTAGAAGTGTGGCACTATGATAGATGTATTTATAACTAGTATGCTTACATACCTTTGCTGAAATTGCTAATGTGCAGGCAATACCCAACTCTCCACCTCCAACCACAGTAATTTTATTGGCTGTTTTATTCTCATGATTTGCCCAGCTCTTTGAATTTATATCTGAAACACCTAGAAGAAAAGTAGATGATCCTGAGAATTCAACAAAAATATCAAAAATCTTTTTAGGATCTTTAAAAAAATATATAGCAGCCTTCACAGCTCAGAGAGAAAATATGGTGCTAGTCCGTAACAGGCACTCAAAAAATACTACCGAACAAATAAATGCAAGGAAGACAGATGTCTCTTATTAAATATTTGACTAAATAGAAATTATCCTTCTGAAAAGAAAGTATCTTTCTAACCTTTTAAAAAATATATAAGACTCTAAAAAAAGTAGCATTTTCATAATTCTGAAAAACATTCCAACTCATTGCTCTGGTCTACAATACAAAAATACAACTAACACCTTACTAAAATGTTTCAAGCATAGGTATTTGCCTTTATCCTTAATGAGAATTATGGAGAATCATAGGTATTCTGGTCCAGTATACTGAATAAGCCAACAAGCTACATATACATATTGTGAAAAGGGTTTGGGATCATTAAATATATCAAGTGGTATTGAACAATACAAAAACAGTTTTATCTGTTTAAGACTAATTCTTTACATTTTAAGAAACCTGGCAGAGAACAGTAGTTCATGCCTATAATCCCACAACTTTGGGAACCTGAGGTCAGGAGTTCAAGACCAGCCTGGTCAGCATGGTGAAACCCTGTCTCTACTGAAAATACAAAAATTGGCCAGGTACACCTGTAGTCCCTGCTACATGGGAGGCTGAAGCAGAAGAATGGCTTGAACCCAGGAAGGCAGAGGTTGCAGTAAGCCCAGATGGTGCCACTGCACTCCAGCCTGGGTGACACAGCAAGACTCCATCTCAAAAAAAAAAAAACAAAAACAAACAAAAAAACAAAAACCATATTTATTGTAACTATATGGTAATATCCTATGATATTACACATAAATTCTTTTTTTTTTTCTGGAGACAGAGACTTGCTCTGTTGCCTAGGCTGGAGTGCAGTGGCACAGTCTCAGCTCACTGAAACCTCTGCCTCCCGGGTTTAAGTGATTCTCCTACCTCAGCCTCCCAAGTAGCTGGGATTACAGGCAGCTGTCACCATACCCAGCTAATTTTTGTATTTTCAGTAGAAACGGGGTTTCATCATGTTGGCCAAGCTGGTCTCGAACTCCTGACCTCAGGTGATCTGCCCACCTTGGCCTCCCAAAGTGCTGGGATTACAGGCATGAGCCACCGTGCCAGGCCTGAGGCACAGGAATTTCTTATTTCAGAATCAGATGTACATACGCACACATTTTTTTTTCTGAGACAGAGTCTCACTCTTGTTGCCCAGACTGAAGTGCCACGGCACAATCTCGGCTCACTACAACCTATGCGTCCCAGATTCAAGTGATTCTCCTGCCTCAGCATCCCAAGTAACTGGGATTACAGGCGCGTGCCACCACGCCCAGCTAATTTTTGTATTTTTAGTAGAGACGAGGTTTCACCATGTTGGTCAGGCTGGTCTCGAACTCCTGACCTCAAGTGATCCTCCCATCTCTGCCTCCCTAAGTGCTGGGATTACAGGTGTGAACCACCGTGCCCAGCCTAAATTTATTATAAAAATCAAGTGGCTGAAAGTAAAGGATTTTAGTGAGAAACTGATAACTCATAACTCTCAAGACAATCTGCCTAACAAATATACAAACCTTCAGTGATTTTTGCAATATAGGCTAGCAAGTCTACCTGCCGTGCCTCATCAGATGATGACAGAGAATACAGAGGAAGTTCCTCTTGAAACTTGGCAATCATTTCTTTAATTAATCCAACGATGACAGATTTAGGCTGTAGAATACACAAAAAACAGAAAAGTTACACAAAAATTTTGCTGAAGAACACTACCTTTTTTGAGGCAGGAGTATCACTTCCACCCAGGAATCTGAGATGCGGTGACTTATGGTTGCACCACTACACTCCAGCTTGGGCAACAGAGTGAGACTTCATCCCAAAACAAAACAAACAAAAAAACTTCTTTAACCTATACATTCTTTTAGAGTTAGTCAAAAAGAAGTATTCAATCATGTTCTCATTTTTTGGAAACCATCATACAAATTACGTAATACTTTTAACTGCTGTAATGCTTTTCACTGAAAAATTGAGTACTTTTAACTGAAAAATAAAGGAAGAAGAAATGCTAATTCAACATCTCCTGAAAGTAGAAAAATAGCATGAATATGCTTAATAGCCTAATACCTAGGTTTGGGAACTGTCTCATTTTTTTAACTTTTCATTTTGAAATAATTTCAGACTTATAGAAAAGTTACAAAAATAGTACATATACTCTTCGCCCAGATTACTCAAATGTTAACATTTTATCATATTTGCTTTAGTTTCTCTCTAGTTTTTCCAAACAAACTGAACGAGTAAACTGCAAACATGATGTACTTTTACCCCAAGTACTTTAGCGTATATTTCCTTTTTTTATTTTTTTCTGTAAATTTTTTTCCTTTTATTTTTTTTTCTGTAAATAGTGTATATTTCCTAAAAGAAAAAGACATTCTCCTACATAACTATTATCAAATCAGAAAATTAACACTGTTAAAATACTATCTAATCTGGTACTATTTTCTTTCAATGTAACTGGTTAAGCAACCTTGATGAAATTCATAAGCCTTTCTGAGCTTCAGTGTCATCGGTAACACAATGTGAATAATAAATTCCAAATGGTTGTTACGAGCAATAAATGAGCTAATGAATGCAAACTAAACACCGTGAGTGTAAAACAGATGTTTATTATTATTCTTAGGAATATTTAGTGGTATGCTCACTTAAAAAGTGCTTACTTTCTCAGAGTCTGTGTTTCACTATTTATAAAGTAAAAAATGAAGCCATTAGGGCCAAGAATTCAAATACCTTTGGGGACCAAGCAGATAACATCAAATGTGTAAAGCTGCCAAGTGTAAGAAAACTGGGAGACGGTTATTGTAGCAAATTGGAAAGAGCATGCCTACAGACACCCAAATTCATATTAGTAACAAAACAAAACAAGGTAAAGCAAAACCAACTATGCTCAAACAAATTCTGTAGGCCTAATGTGGCCCTCTGAAACTCTTGGGGAAATTGCAATCCCTGGCCTAGATGACCTCTAGATTCCTTCTAGCTCCAAAATTCTATATAATTATGCTACATAATTATAATTCCGACTGCATGTGGAATTTAAAGGTGCTGCAGTACTTTTAAACAGGGCAATTTAAATAATGTAATGTCTTTTTAAGACAAATTTTAAGGCTGGGCACTGAGGCTCACATCTGTAATTCCATCACTTTGGCAGGCTGAGGCAGGAGGATGCCTTGATCCCAGGAGTTCAATTCCAGCCTGGGCAACATAGAGAGATCCTGTCTGTACAAAAAATTTAAAAATTAGTGGGGCATGGTGGACCATGATTGTAGTCCCAGCTACTCAGAAGGCTGAGGTGGGAAAATTACTTGAGCCTAGGAATTTGAGGTTGCAGTGAGCTATGACTTACTTCTGCACTCCAGCGTGGGTGACAGAGCATGACCCTGTCTCAAAAAAAGAGATTAGTTTTAGTTTATAATAAAGAGGCTCAGCATAGTAAATTAAAATCAATACCGTCTAAACTAAAATCAGGCACAACCTTCACTAGATTATAAGACTATCCCAGCTGGGCACGGTGGCTCACGCCTGTAATCCCAGCACTTTGGAAGGCTGAAGCAGGTGGATCACGAGATCAGGAGTTCAAGACCAGCCTGGCCAAGATGGTGAAACCCCGTCTCTACTAAAAAAAAAAAAAACAACAAAAATTAGCCGAGTGTGGTGGCATGCACTTGTAATCCCAGCTACTCAGGTGGCTGAGTTGGGGAATTGCTTGAACCTGGGAGGCAGAGGTTGCACTGAGCTGAGATCATGCCACTGCGCTCTAGCCTGGACGACAGAGCAAGAATCTCTCTCAAAAAAAAAAAAAAAAAAAGACTATCCCTGAGCATTTACTAAACAAAATTATAAAAAGAGAACCCAATGAAAACCAGAGAGAAGAAACAGGATACATGAATTCCTGCAACATGGCACAGATGTCAAAATACTGCTTGAGGATAGTTTTGTTTTGTTTAAAGAAGGAGGTAACAATGGATGAAGGAGATAAACAGACAATTCAAAAAGGAAGAAACATGACTGATAAGTAAATGAAAATGATTTCAATTTCTCAACTAACCAAGTAACTGAAAATTAAGAGTAAGATCCATTTTTGTCCTTCCAACTGACAAATTTTTATTATGCCCCATTTATCACATTTAACTAGCAATCTTATTTAAATCATCAGGTAATACAAATAACATAAATGTTCATAAGGTAAAATGTCAACTCCTACTACTGATAATCTGAAGTGTGTCCTTTGTTTTTCTATTTCTTTTTTCTTCTTTTCAAATGTTTTCTATATAAAAAATATAGAAAACCATAAAACAAAGTAAAATGCATCCACAATTACACACCTTTTTATGAGCTGTCGAATAAAATAAGAAGTGATAATCCTAAGGCATTCTTTACTCCAACCTCACTCGACTCCAACATACTCCTGTTCTCCAGCCCTATTAGCTTTCTGGGTACATATAAACATATTATAAATTATCCTTTTATAAAATTTTTAATTATTTACAAAAATGAGAGAATACTATACATCTGCCTAAACCAATGTACAGAGATAAGCAAAGGTTTGTTTTAAGGATAATAACTTCTATTAGACAAAAGGTATTATAAAATAGGTACTCTCGTACACTGATTTCTACTGATTATAGAAATGTATCATTTTGTCTATCTTTTTGGAGGCCAATTTGGTAATATATAAGAAAATCTTAAAAATACTGAAAACCTTTGATCCAATAATTCTATTCCAAGAGACTTATCATTAGGAAACTATCAAAGATACGTTAGATATATACAAACATTTTCACTTGAAGGTGTTCGTCATTAAATGTCTTATAATAGAGTAATTAAGAAATACAATAGATAAATATCCTTACGCTGGATCATCAGGCAACCATTAAAAACCATATATTTTGGAAACAGTTTAACATGGAGAAATGCTCAATATAATGGTCAATGAAAAATTCAGAATACAAAATTATATAACATGAGCATATAAAACAAATACTACAGTTATATGGATCAATGTGGATGAATTTTTAAAACTTAATATTGGTTAAAGCAAAGTATGTCAGCGGGGCATGGTGGCTCACACCTGTAATCCCAGCACTTTGGGAGGTTGAGGCAGGTGGATCACCTGAGGTCAGGAGTTTGAGACCAGCCTGACCAACATAGTGAAACCCTGTCTCTACTAAAAATACAAAAAATTAGCTGGGTGTGTTAGCATGCACTTATAATACCAGCTACTCAGGAGGCCAAGGCAGGAGAATCACCTGAACCTGGGAGGTGGAAGTTGCAGTGAGCTGAGATCACTCCACTGCTCTCCAGCCTGGGCGACAGAGTCAGACTCTGTCTTAGAAAAAATCCAAAAACCAAAAAACAAAGCATGTCATAAAAATTTCATACAGTGTGATTCAACTTATATGAAAGTCAAAAACAGGCAAAACTACAAATAAATATACATATTACATAAAAAATCTTTTATAGGAAGGGACTTGGAAATAATGCCCCAATCACTTGCTAGTAGCTCTTCCTGTACTTTCTTAAGTGGAAACGACTATTAAAAGACAGAGAGCAAACAACAGTTGGCTTCAAAACTGGAGGGAGCAGCTTTGTACAGGCAGTTTTCATCAGGGTTCTGGGACTTGGGTAACCCTAGAGAGCTCAATTTCAAATTTCTTCCAAAGACCACATGATGAATATCATTGAAAGAAAATGTACTTAACATACTTATTTGTACCAGCAGAATCAACGATAAATATTCCAAAAAAAAAGCTTTCTGAAGAAAATCCAAACTGATCTTACATGGCTCCAGTTTTGGAGATAGGGCAAATATATTCTGCCTTGAGCATCCACATGTTTTCCGACTGAGATTCCCATATTTGCAGTTGGCTTCAAGAAGCAAATAGGGGGAGCAAAAGGGTGAGAATCCAAAATCCAGAAGCGAATTGGTATGTTATATGTATTACCTATTTAAAACAAAAGAAACATACCTTCAAATGATAATGAAGCACACATATTGTATTTATGATATAGCTAAGTAGCATTTTTCTTTTGAAACAGAGTCTCACTCTGTTGCCAGGTTGGAGTGCAGTGGCGCGATCTTGGCTAACTGCAACCTCTACCTCCTGGGTTCAAGTGATTCTTGTGCCTCAGCCTCCCAAGTAGGTGGGATTACAGGCGCACACCATCATATCTGGCTAGTTTTTGTATTTTTAGTAGAGATGGGGTTTCACCATGTTGGCCAGGATGGTCTCAATCTCCTCACCTCGTGATCTGCCCGCCTTGGCCTCCCAAAGATTACAAGTGTGAGCCACCGCACCTGGCTGCTAGGTGGCATTTTAAGAAATGACTAGGCTGGGTGTGGTGGCTAAAGCCTGTAATCCCAGTACTTTGGGAAGCTGAGATGAGCAGATCACATAAGCCTAGGAGTTTGAAACCAGCCTGGGCAACATGGAGAAACCATGCTCTATAAAAAATTTAAAAATTAGCTGGGTGTGGTGGTACACATCTATAATCCCAGCTACTGGGGAGGCTGAGGTGGGCGGATGACTTGAGCCCAGGAGGTCAAGTTTGCAGTGAGCCATGACTGTACCACTGCACTCCTGCCTGGGTGAGTGAGACCCTGTCTCTAAAAAAAAAAAAAAAAAAAAAAAGAAAAGAAAAAAAAATGAATAGTCTAGTCAGGTTTACATATAAAGGATTAATGTAAAGCAAGGCCTATTTCCCACATTTCATCCATATTCACATTGGAAATATGTTCCTATTAGAGCACTGGTATAACACTTAAGTAAGTTTAATTAAAACAATGGCCAAATCATCCACCTTGTCTCTCCAAACAAAAAGAAAAATCAAATTTTCAAAAACGTTTACTAATAGCTGGAGTGCCAGCCCAAATCCTGATGGAGCCACTTCCTGCATTAATCACTACACATTAAAGAAAAGGAAGGATATGTCTATTGAAGGCAGGGTGTAGTGGCTTACACCTGTAAATCTCAGCATTTTGGGAGGCCAAGGCAGGCGGATCACTTGAGGTCAGGAGTTCAAGACCAGCCTGACCAACACGGTGAAACCCTGTCTCTACTAAAAATACAAAATATTAGCCAGGCGTGGTGGTGAGCACCTGTAATCCCAGGTACTTGGGTGGGAGGCTGAGGCATGAGAATCACTTGAACCCAGGAGGTGGAGGTTGCAGTGAGCTGAGATTGTGCCATTGCACTCCAGCCATAGTGACAGAGTGAGGCGCTCTCTCCAAAAAAAAAAAAAAAAAAAAAGAGTCTACTAAAGGCATTCCCCTGGTTGATCAAGAATCTGCTGCCTCCACTGCCCCTCCCCAGCAGTATTCATGCATTTTAACGGCCCATGACTGGCAAAGCACCTCATGACTCAGATTCCTGTGTCTAACTGGTAAGATTTCACCACTGGTGTTTGCTAGTCTCTTCTTCCTTCTCCCTTTCCCATCAGCAAATACCTTGACTCCTAACCCTGCACATCTAGCTTTTAGTAATTCAGCACTGAAGAGTCTGAACTCCTAATACAAAGTCCTCGAATTTAAAGGAATTATAAGAACGTAACTTAACTTTGGATGTAAACAAAGTTTAGATAGGTGTGATCTTAAGAAGATACATTGGGAGGCCAAAATGGGAGGATAGCTTGAGTCCAGGAGTTCAAGACCAGCCTGGACAACATATCAAGACCCTGGTGTGGTAGTGCACATTGGTAGTACTAGCTACTCAGGAGGCTGAGGCCAGAAGAACACCTGAGCCCAGGAATTTGAGGTTACAATTAGCTATGATCGCATCACTGTACTCTAGCCTAGGCAACAGAGCAACACTCTCTCACTTAAAAGAAAAAAAAGATTATACACATCTCTAAAAAAATGACTGTATGAAGTATGAGTTAACACAATGTTGGTTGTATAAGAAATAACACCAAAAATTTCTACAGGTATACATAAGGTAATATTAACAGAAGTTTCATGTAGATGGGAGGTTAGATATAGGCTTAACCTCATCCCTTCCCAAATGTTTAAATGCTTTTTCAGCATAAGCATGTATAATCATTACACTAATAAAACTAGTTAACTAAAAGAGAGTAATAAAATCAGACAAATAATAATGGCCACATTTATTGAGCCTTTACTATATGCCAAGCACTACGCCAAGAGCTTTACTTACTGTAATTCATTTAAGCCTTACAACTCTGAGGTTGGCTCTAGTATTGGCCCAGTTTACAGATAAGATAATATACATTCCGACCTTCTGATCAGTAGGAAATAACTAGTGTGCATTCACATTGAGTTGATATAATTCCAAAGCAAAGGAAAAGAAAAGTGTAATGCAGGAAAAAAAGTTGGGGAGGGGCACCTAAGGAAGACCCCATCATAAGAATCAATGACATAACTCAATGACTACAGGACAGGCTTACTGACATTGAGCGGGATTTTACCAATGGTATTAAGATAACCTTTCTGCCCTCATGTTACCTCTCTACTCTATATTAGAAACTGAAATGCTACGAAGCAGTAATTCATTTAAATTCACAACTTCCTCTGCTAATATGCAACTACCTTTCAAAACACTGGGCTGGGTAAGAATTAGCCTTTATCTCTCAGAATGAATCACCTTAATCAGTTTCCTTCCCTCTTCCTCTCCTTTCCTCCTTTCCCTAATACCCTTCTCTTACCTTTCTTTTCCACATCTAACCAAGATAAATTCAGAATACAACTTAAGGGGAACAGGTCTGAGTAAAATTCTGTACGCAGCCAGGAAAGTCTGAAAACTTGGCAGGGAAGAGCAAGGAAAGAAGAGAAAAATCAATTCTATGCCTGTTCTGCCTACCTCACTCTGCAATCTCTGCATGGAGCCCATGGCTAGCTGCTTTCATATCCATCCATTCACCTATGCATAAAAACAAAATGAATTACTACATATTTCCTGAGTGCCTACTATTGCAAAAGGAGGTATCATGGTGGGACATACACAGAAGCAGAACAAAACATGAGTGCATCTCTCTAGTAGCAAGTCATTGCTGGGGGCGGAGAATGGGGGAATTAAGAGGGTTTGTGATAATGCAGGAGCTATCATAAAGAAGCACATACTGTGAAAGAAGTTCTCCCAAATGCAGCTTCCTAGTGTTTTTTGGGCAATGTATTCTCATTGTACAATGCTGAACTCTTTGAGAGATAGCAAGTTACGCTGTTCTCTCCCTATCTGGCTTCCAGATCTTTCTCAGCCCTCTTTTCAGTGTATCTTCTGAAATGCCCCAGTAAGCCAGTTATTCCCAAGCCCTTCAGTCAATAATCAAACTAATCCAACTATTCAACAAATACCAAATAAGCAAATGTCCTATAAGCATATCACTGTATATTAGTGATTTTGGATTTATTCTTCCTAGGATTATTTGCATTTCAAAAGAACAGTGAACTATTTTTTTTTTAATTTTTGAGACTGCGGCTCACTCTGTCACCCAGGCTGGAGTGCAGTAGCATGATGTCAGCTTACTGCAACCTCTGCCTTCTGGGTTCAAGAGATTCTCCTGTCTCAGCCTTCTGAGTAGCTGGGATTACAGGCACATGCCATCAGGCCTGGCTAATTTTTGTATTTTTAGTAGAGATGGGGTTTCACCATGTTGGCCAGACTGGTCTCGAACTTCTGACCTCAAGTGATCCACCCATCTTCGCCTCCTAAAGTGCTGGGATTACAGGCATGAGCCACCACATCCAGCAAGAACAGTGAATTTCTAATGGTGAAATTTCAGGCACCATTTCAGAGAAATATTGGGAACCAAGGATTCATTGGTATTCTTAAAATCATACTATACATAAGCAATCTCTTGTGATTCTCATCCAAAAGGTTAGTCCTTGTTTAACACAGGAGAAGTAGGTCTGGACAAATGGGAAGAGTTAAGTATAAGTAAAGTCAGTGATTTTTTTTTCCTTTATTTTTGGGCAAACACTTAGCTATTTTAAACTGTTAGGTCACTCTAAAATGTGTTCCTTTATTTCAGCTTTAATGGCTTCTGTGTTGTAAAATTTTCCTATTGGAGTTTGAGTTTCAGGTTAACACTAGCTATGTGATCTTAGGTAAATCAGACAAGGCTAAGATTCAGTTTCACCTATGGAGTGGAGATAATGCTGTATCACACAGAGAGGAAAGAAGGGGAACAAAATATAGAAATAATGAAGAAAAAGGTGGGAAACAGAGCTGAATCTCCCCAAGGGCAGGCCTATGTCTGTTTCGCTTTTGTACCCTGGAACCTACCAGAGTAGAGGGCACATAGCTGACAATAAGTAATTGTTGAACTGAATTTAACTTGCTGACGTTAATATAGGCCTTCCTTGACTGGAACAGATCCAATAAGGTTCTGCATAGGTCATCTATCTGTAAGAATACTTTGCGAATGTTATGGCATAAACAAATATCAGTTAATAAACGAACTCTTCTTTTAGAAAACTCCCATATTTTCTTAACTTCCACACTTACCCTGATACATCACAGGAATAGTGCCGGTAAAATTCAGCAGGTCTTTCTGGGAACTATCTTTAAAAACTGGAAGAAAAAAGCCCCAAAATGTGCAATCAGAAATAGAAAGAACTGTAGTGAAGTATGTAAGTATGCACACATATGTGCTCATAAGTACACACACAATATCTAAATATAATCTAGGAATTGGTAAATCTGTCGACAAGAGGAAATGACTAGATGTTGTTTACTTAGAAAGCAGTGAGGTAGCTGAAAGAATACAGGACTTTGATACTGAAACTCCAAGTTCTGGGGCCACCTTCCCTGCTTAGATGAATGTGACTTTTGGTGACTTTAATCATCTCTGATCTTCAGTTTCATCATCTATAAAACAAAGATAATAAGACTGCCTTACACAGTTGTCATAAGGATCAAATGAGAGAATGAGAAACCTCCTAACAAGTACTATGGGCCGGGTGCAGTGGCTCACATCTGTAATCCCAACACTTTGGGAGGCCAAGGCAGGTAGATCACAAGGTCAGGAGTTCAAGACCAGCCTGGCCAAGATGGTGAAACCCCATCTCTACTAAAAATACAAAAATTAGCCAGGTTTGGTGAAAGGCGCCTGTAATCTAAGCTACTTGGGAGGCTGAGGCAGGAGAATCACCTGAACCCAGGAGGCAGAGGTTGCAGTGGCAACCCAAGCAGCTGAGATGACAGGCGCCTGCTACCACACCCGGCTAATTTTTGTATTTTTAGTAGTGAGCCGAGATCACGCCACTGCACTCCAGCCTGGGTGACAGAGAAAGACTCCATCTCAAAAAAAAAAAAAAAAGAAAGATAATAAAGTAAAAGCTTCCTTTAATAACGAGATTCTTACTATTAATTGAACAGGATAAGTAAAACTTTGTTAATAATTTAGAATCAACCATATATATGATAGGCAGAATAAAGGTCCTCCAAAGATGTCCATATCCAACCCTGGGAACTTGTGGTATGTCACCTTACTTGGCAAACGGACTTCTGAGACATGATTAAAGACTCTGATCACTTGACTAGCCTTAAAAAAAAATTAAGGAGTCTGAGATGAAGAGATTACCCTGTATTACCGGGAAGGGTCTAACCTAATCACATTGGTCCTTAAAAGCAGAGAATCTTTCCCAGCTGTGGTCAGAGGACAATTTGCCTATAGAAGAATGGCTAGAGACATCCAACACTGCTGGCTTTGAAGATGGAGAAAGGAGACAAAGAGCCCAGGAATGTGGGTGACCTCTAGAAACTGAAACTCAAGTAAACAGATTATCCCTCGGAGCCTCCAGAGACAAAGGCAGCTGACACCTAGATTTTAGCCAAGTCAAACTCTAGTTCAGCTTCTAAGCTACAGAAATATGTGTTGGACTTCTTGCCTACAGAATTGTAACACAGTAAATGTGTGTTTTTTAAAGCCACTAAGTTTGTGGTAGTTTGTTACAGCAGCAATAGAAAACTAATACAAGATATATTATATTAATTTAAGCTTTCTCAGAAATTGCAGGTCACAAAGTATAGCTGAAAATCAGAAGATAAAAGAAAAAATGAGAAATTACAATTTTGCAGCTCTTTAGGACCAAAAATTAGTAGTTCAAATAATGCAGCATTTAAACGAGAAAATATGATTCTTACCATACGTGTCCATGGAATATTTAAAATGTGGGAAAAACAAATTTACATTCTTTAGTTCTTCCACAGTTAGGTCCCTGAACTTGTACTGAAAAGACAAAAATAAGCATGGAGTAAGAATAAAGTTCTGAGCAAAAGAACAATTGCAGTTAACATGTAACTGACAATTTACCATGTGCTAGGCCCTGGGCTCTGAGCTTTACAAATATGTATAGTATTTGATTTAATTTTTTTTAAAAACAAAAACCCTACAACGTAGGGAGGGCTTTACAATTGCTCTACAGAAGCAGGAGAAGAAATGAAAGCTAGCGAATCAAAGTAACTTGCTGAGTCAGATAGAAAGTTAAATAGTGAATCCAGAGCTCAAATCCAGGACCAGGGTCTTGAATGTCTAAATTGAACTGCCTCCAAATACCTCCAGAAGGCTTAAAAGATGAGGCAGAATGAATTACCCCTCTTACCACTATTCAAGATCCAACTGTCTTTTTGGCATAGCTCATTC
Organism: Cacajao melanocephalus; assembly: GCA_963573385.1. Lineage (NCBI taxonomy): Eukaryota > Metazoa > Chordata > Mammalia > Primates > Pitheciidae > Cacajao > Cacajao melanocephalus. Next base: position 14,979 of record CAUYLG010016314.1, read on the forward strand.
ACTTGAGATACCTTGACTCCCCCTCCCACCTTCCTGGCACTGTATCCTGGGTTTCAATTGGAAAACAAAAGCACACAAGGTGTTGCAGTCAGGTGTGTGAACTGCCTCTTCATTTATCCAGATGTCTTCTCAGAGACACTAACTTGGTTGTCTTGTGGGCAAAATAATTTAAATTCTTTAAGCCTATTTTTTCACCTGCAAAAAGAAATAATACTTATCTCTTACACTAGTGGTTAGTTTTAAATGAAAGAAAAGAAGTATATTCAGAGTTTACCATTCTGAAAATTGATTCGAGAAAACAATTCCTTTTACAATGGCATCAAAAAGAATAAAATATTTAGGAATAAATTTAACAAGGTACCAAACTTAGACTCTGAAAAATGCATAACATTGTTGAAAAAAACAAAATAGACCAAAGTAAATGGAAAGCATCCCTTGTTTATGGATTTGAAAACAGTATTGTTAAGATGGCAATATTCCTCAACAGATTCAACACAATCCCTATCAAAATCCCAGCTGGCTTTGTGTGTGTGTGTGTGTGTGTGTGTGTGTGCAAAAATTTGCAGATTCTAAAATTCAGATGGAAATTCAAGGGACCCAGAATAACCAAAACAATCAGGAAAAAGAACAAAATAGCGGTGGATTCATACTATAATCAAAAGACAGGCTATAATCAAAAGGAGAAAATAACAAGTGTTGGAGAGGCTGTAAAGAACTCAAGAACTCTCACACATACACCACCATCAGTGGTAAAATGATGCAGCTGCTTTGGGAAACACCCTGGTAGTTCTTCAAAAGATTAAACACAGAGTCAGAGTTACCACATGACTGAGCAATTCCACCCAAGAAAAATGAAAACAGGTATCTACACAAAAACTTGTACACAACTGTTCATAGCAGCATTATTAATAATAGCCAAAAAGTGAAAACAATCCAAAAGTCCATTAACTAATGAATGGATAAATAAAATTCGGCATATCCATAAAATGAAATATTCAACCATAAAAAGGAATAAAGTGCTAATACATGCTACAACATGGATTAACCTTAAAAACACTATGGAAGTGAAAGAAATTAGACAAAGGAAATGTCTGCCTCTGGTCTTGGCCAAAGGCTGTGCTTCCTAGAAAAAAACATTTTTTTTTAAATAAAAGAAATGAGACACAAAGGCTACATATTTTATGACTGCATGCATACGCAATATTCAGAACTGACAAATACATAGAAACACAAAGTAGGCTAGTGGATACCTAAGATTGTGGGAGTTTGGGAGAAAATGGAAGAGGACTGCTAATGGATCCTGTTTCCTCTCTCAGAACGTTAAGTTTTTCACCTGCAAAAAAGATATAGCTCTACTGGCTACCAACTTCAACAGGTGTATATGAAGCTCTTACAATTAACGTATGTAAAAGTGAGATTATAAACAAAATATGTATACAACAGTAAGTACAGGCACCAAACTACAAATTGACACAAAGAACATTTAAGTTACCGAAAGGCCTCTGGAGAAGCTGAATCTACATTTCAGCCTAGAGTCTAGAATGGTATAGAAAATTAGGGATTAAGCCAGGTGTGGTAGCTCACCCCTGTAATCCCAGCACTTTGGGAGGCCAAGATAGGCAGATCACTTGAGGTCAGGAGTTTGAGACCAACAGGGTGAAATCCCATCTCAACTGAAAATACAAAAATTAGGTGTGGTGGCATGCACCTGTACTCCCAGCTACTCTGGAAGCTCAGGCAGGAGAATCGCTTGAACCCTGGATATTGCAGAAAGCCAAGATTGTACCACTGCACTCCAGTGACAGAATGAGACTCCGTCTCAAAAAAAAAAAAAAAAAAAGGAGAGAAAAGAAAATTAGGGGAAACACCGGTCATTCTAAAATGGAGAAGAATTTGCTAGAAGTCTGACTACAAACAACTTGAGGGCAGGAACAACCTGAAGGCAGGAATTGTCTTTTACTCATTGTTCTATCTCTTCACAGTACTTAGGGTGTGCCTTTGATAGAATTACGTTTTTTGGATGGGAGTTAGCAAACAGATTTCTATGAGTAGAGTAGACATAGAAAGTAATTATGATCCACAGCACTGAGCATCAAAACTAACAAATGATCAGTATTAACTAAAACAGACTTGTTTAGTCTGTTGGGCAAAGTGAGTCCTAGATTCAGTACCCATGATTCAGTGTAAACAAAACTGGATGAAGTCACTCCAACTCCAAATACTACATAAATGTACAAAAGGTTGCACTGTTGTCACCTGGAATATACATATTATCAACAGATATAATTTGTTTCATTTTCCACTATTTTCTACGTCCTTAAAGTCATTGGAGAACAATGGGCGCAGTGGCTCACGCCTGTAATCCCAGCACCTTGGGAGGCCAAGGTGAGCGGATCACCTGAGGTTGGGAGTTTGAGACCAGTCTGACTAACATGGAGAAACCCCATCTCTACTAAAAATACAAAATTAGCCAGGTATGGTGACATGTGCCTGTAATCCCAGCTACTTGGGAGGCTGAGGCAGAAGAATCACTTGAACCTGGGAGGTGGAGGTTGCTGTGAGTCAAGATCACGTCATCGCACGACAGTCTGGGTAACAAGAGCGAAACTCTGTCTCCAAAAAAAAAAATTACTGGAGAATGTGATTATTAATAGCTATATAAGGCTACACTAGAATTGATTTAATTGCAAAACTGCTACACAAGTTTGTCAAAGGCAGCAAAAGCACTCTTCTCGGGATTTAAAAACCAAATGTCACTAATAAATATTTGCTGTTTTGACACCCCCCCTTGCCAAAAAGGACTTCTTTTATCTGTCTCGAAGAAAATACTAACTTTTGGGGCTGGGAGCAGTGGCTCATGCCTATAATCCTAGCACTTTGGGAGGCCAAGTCAGGCGGATCATGAGGTTAAGAGATTGAGACCATCCTATCTAACACGGTGAAACCCCGTCTCTACTAAAAACACAAAAAAATTAGTCGGCCATGGTGGCATGCGCCTGTAGTCCCAGCTACTTGGGAGGCTGAGGCAGGAGAACCACTTGAACCTGGGAGGCAGAAGTTGCAGCGAGCTGAGATGGCACCACTACACTCAGCCTGGGTGACAGAGCGAGACCCTGTCTCAAAAAAAAAGAAAATATTAATTTTTTTTTTTTTTTTAGAGACAGGGTCTCGCTCTGTCACCCAGGCTGGAGTGCAGTAGCACAATCAGGTGTGTACCACCACGCCCAGATAATTTTTTAGTACTTTTTGAAAAGATGAGGTTTCACCATGCTGCCAAGGCTGGTCTTGAACTCCTGTGCCCAAGGGATCCGCCTGCTCCTCTCCCAAAGAGCTGGGATTACAGGTGTGAGCCACCGCATCCAGCCTTATTTTCACTACATATTAAACAGTGTATCTTCTTACTGTAATTTTTTTTCTAAGACGGATTTTTGCTTGTTGCCCAGGCTGGAGTGCAATGGCACAATCTCTGCTCACCACAACCTACATCTCCTGGGTTCAAGCGATTCTCTCGCCTCAGCCTCCCGAGTGGCTGGGATTACAGGAGCCTGTAATGACATCTGGTTAATTGTGTATTTTTTAGAGACGGGTTCTCCATGTTGGTCAGGCTGGTCTCAAACTCCTGAGCTCAGGTGATCTGCCCGCCTGGGTCTCCCAAAGTGCTGGGATTACAGGCATGAGCCACTGTACCCGGCCTGGTATCATTTATTAAAATAAATTTTTGGCAGGAAGGAATCTTATAGATCAAGTCCAGTATTACCATTTTATGAGTGAGCAAATCCAGGTTAAGTTGCCTCTCCAAGGTAACTCAGCTTGAGGAGCAGAAAACAGGAATTAGGGAACTAGGTAATTTCTCTAAATGTAACACTTAATACAAATGAAGGAATACACATATGTGGCTGGGCATGGTGGCTCACATCTGTAATCCCGGCCCTCTGGACAGTCAAGGACGGAGGATCACTTGAGGCCAGGAGTTCAAGACCAGCCTGGGCAACATAGCAAGACTTTGTCTCTACAAAAATAAAAATAGGCCAGATGTGGTGATATTGCCTGTGGTCCTAGCTACTCCAGAGGCTGAGGCAGGAGGATCACTTGAGCCCATGAGTTTGAGACTACAGTAAGTTATAATGGTACCACTGCACTCCAGCCTGGGAGACAGGGCAAGACACTGTCTCTTAAAAAAGAAAAAAGAAGAAAAGAAAGCACACACTTTCTGAAGAATAGTAAGTAGTACTGGTGAACTGACCCACTTATGATACAGAACTGTCCGACAAAGCTTAAGCTTTCTGCCATAATGGAAATAATCTTAAGTACATTGTCCAATATGATAGCTACAAACCACATGTGACTACTGACAATCGAAATGTGATTAATGATTTTGTTCCTGTTTTGAAAAAATGCTTGTTTATGTCTTTTGCCCAGTTCTCTATTTACTGAGTTTGTTTTGGTTTGGTTTGGTTTTTTTTGAGACAGAGCCTCGCTCTGTTGCCCAGGCTGGAGTGCCGTGGTGTAATCTCAGCTCACCACAACCTCCACCTCCCAGGATCAAGAGATTCTCCTGCCTCAGCCTCCCGAGTAGCTGGGATTACAGGCACGTGCCACCACATCTGGCTAATTTTTTTGTATTTTTAGTAGAGATGGGGTTTCACCGTGTTAGCCAGGCTGAGCTCGAACTCCTGACCTCAGGTTATCCAACCACCTCGGCCTCCCAAAGTGCTGGGATTACAGGCGTGAGCTATCGTGCCTGGCCTTAAATTTATTTTTATTTTTTAGAAACAGGGTCTCTTGTTCTGTCTCCCAGGCTGGCATGCAGTGGCACAGTCATGGCTCTCTGCATACTCAAATTCCTAGGCTCAAGCTATTCTCCTGCCTCAGCCTCTCAAGTAGCTGGTACTACATGCATGAGTAACCGTGCCCAGCCTAAATTTATTTCTGGATATTAAATGATATTATTTGCCTACTGCAATGAATGGTCAGGGAATCTCAAATATTTGCTGGACTGACTTGTTTCCGATGGGTTTCCTCAATTTATACAGCCAATAAGTACTTATTAATAAGCTACCTATGTGCCAGACTCTATGCTATGCATGGATGGAAAAAAAAAAATTCTCTACTATTCTACTCTAACCCCTGAGACAACTTGTCTCTTCTTTTCCTTCATTCCAGTTCCACCAGAAATAGGCTGTATGCTTGAGTCTTGAACAATTCTTCCCATCGGGCAATCCATCATCTTCTACACATTAGAACTTGAATGGTTCTTTTAATTTCATGTCCTCTGAAGAGGCCACAGAAAGGGTAGTAATCCTAAGCATGATGATACTTCTCTTCCTACAAGATCTGCACCTGTTGCAGTAGATAAACTCAATCAAGTCACTTACATTAACAATTTCAATCTGGGGGCTTCAAAACCTCCCACAGCTATGCAAACTGCCCCAACAAGGAAAGAAGCAAGTACAACAAAAATGGCATAAACTATGGTTTCCGCGAGAGGAAGTCTTAAGCAGCATTAAGAATTACTACTCTGGGAGGCTGAGGAGGGTGGATCACTTGAGGTCAGGAGTTCCAGACCAGCCTGGCCAACACGGTGAAACCCCATCTCTACTAAAATACAAAAATTAGCCAGGCATGGTGGCGCGCGCCTATAATCCCAGCTACTTGGGAGGCTGAAGCACAAGAATCGCTTGAACCTGGGAGGCAGAGGTTCAGTGAGCTGAGATCGCACCACAGCACTCCAGCCTGGGTGACAGAACAAGACTATGTTTTAAAAAAAAAAAAAAAAAAAAGAATGACTTAACTAGGAAACTGGTGAAAACTAGTTTTCTTAACTAGAAAATTCGTGGCGATTTCCTCAGATTGTACACTGGAGACTCAGGCTAGTCAGGCCGCGGAAATACAGGTCAGCTTTCTAGGTTGGCCCGCCTACTCCTCAACTTTAAGATCTCTCCAGGGCCTTCAAGCTGTCTTCATCCCTAAATCTACTCAGGTCTTTCATTCACTGCAGTTATTTAGTACCTATGTTGTTGTCTAGTATAGTGGCTAGATGAAAGGAACACAAAAGCACAATCTCTGCAGTCAAAGGGGCTCACAGCAAGAGCAAGGTTTGTAAATACGTAATTACTCCACAATGTGATAATCGATATCTTTGAAAGCAGAAGGGTTGATTCAATCTTCGAAGGAGTGACTGAGTTGGGTCTTAAAAAGGATGAGCTTTGCAATGCAAGAGAAAAGAAAAAAGGCCATTTTAGCAGAGAGAAAGGCGTGGTTACAGGCGTGTGCTGGGGGCTGTTTGAGGTCAGTGAAGCTGGGGTTTTGAGAAGGACTCGCACCAGGGGGAGGCTGGGAAACCTCCGAGTTGCGGGAGAAGTTAGAATCCCGGCCGCTTCAACCCTACCTGGCGCCGCGGCTCACAGCCGGTTTCAGATCAGCCACCCCCGCTCCAAGCCTCACTACAAGCCGCGAAACGCAAAACGGAGGCAAACTGGCCAAAGGCGGAGACACCCCCAAGACCCCGAGGACCCAGACCTGGCCCAGCTGACTGCCCGCACCTTGCCAAGCAGCCGTCTCAGGCCCTCGCAGTCGAACTCCATCTCCAGCCCGGTCCAGAGCCAGATCCCACGACCCCAGACCCTGAACCTTCTTCCGGACTTGCTGCAGGACGGAAGCCGCCGAGGAGCAAACTTCCCGGCGGTCCAAGGCCCCGCCCCTTCCCAGACTGGACATTCCACCCGCATTCCACGCCCAGGGCTCGGGCAGTGCAGCTCCCGGAGTCCGGTGGCCCGTCCTTCGTGACCCCGGAGTGGGCAAGTGACGAGGGCACAGCCGGAAACGCGTTGGCGTCAAGGAAACCATGACCCATCTTCCTGGAAGGAAACTTGGGGACATTTATGAAGAGAAGACTAGGAAGGACCGGAGTAGAATCACTAAAGGAGGCAGAAGCAACGCATGGTGTTCTTGAAGAGTTTCCAGACAGATGTGTTAAATTCCGCTGAGTATCAGGAAAGAGCAAGACCAAAAATTGCATTTGAATTTAGGAAGGAAGCGGCAATGGAACTTCAGAAGCAAAATTTCAGGGAGTAGAAAGGAAAACAGAGGAAAAAGCCAGGTGAACAAGAGTTGGAGAACGAGAGGAGAGAGATGGGTGGATAAGGTCATCGGGAGAAGGTGGGCAAAGAAGAGATACAGGATACAGCAATTTTCTGGCGTTGGTTGGTCTCCTTGACCCCTAACTGACTTACCTGCCTTGTATCCCTGGCTTGAGCCACTGAACCGAAAAGTCTCAGGAGCTGGATATTGTAATTATCAAGTGGTTGAGCATGTAGAAGGGAGATTGTATTTATAGGAAGATCTGAAGGGAGGGGCTGCCGTGACTCGGGAGAAGAAACTGAAAAGCTGGAAGGAACATTCATTCAAAAAGCTTTTGTTGAGCATCTACTACTTGCCAGCTATTTTACAAGGTCTGAGGATACAGCAACAAACAAAATAGACAAAGATAGCTGCTGTCTTAAGGCTGTCATTCCTTTATTAGCAGAGGGAAAGCAAAACAATAAATATAATAAGTAAATTATTCAGCATGCCAGAAGGTTGATTACGTGTTGTGGAGAATAAATTCTTAAAAGTGTAAGGAGATTGCGTAGGTCTCACTGAGGGGTGAGGGAGTAAGTGTTCCGAATCGGAGTGCAAGGCCTAAGACAGACATGTGCCCAAGGAGGCCAGTGTGGCTGGAGTAGAATGAAATAAGATGGGAATAGAGACAAGAAGGCTAAGTCAGGGAAATAAGAGAGGAACAAATGGTTTAGGGAAGTGAGTCTTCTAGTGTGATCACCAGACCTGCAGTCTCAGCCTCATGTGAAACTTGTTAGAAATGAAGATTCTGGCCTGGCGTGGTGGCTCACGCCTGCAATCTCAGCACTTTGGGAGGCTGAGGCGGGTGGATCATCTAAGGTTAGGAGTTCGAGACCAGCTTGACCAACATGGAGAAACCCTGTCTCTACTAAAAATACAAAATTAGCCAGGCATTGTGGTGTATGCCTGTAATCCAGCTACTCGAGAGGCTGAGGCAGGAGAATCACTTGAACCCAGGAGGTGGAGGTTGCAGTGAGCCGAGATTGTGCCATTGCACTCCAGCCTGAGCAACAAGAGCGAAACTCCATCTCAAAAAAAAAAAAAGAAAGGAAGAGAAAGAAATGAAGATTCTAAGACACTAAGACCTCACCCCAGATTTATTCAATCACAAACTGGGGTTGGGGACCAGCAATCCATTTTAACAAGTCTTCCAGATGATTCTGATACATGATGAAGTCCAAGAACCGCTGTGGGGCTTTGTAGACAATTGTAAGGACTCTGGCCTATCAGTGCCCTCCAGCCAGAGACCATCAGGAACACACCTGTACTTAAACAAGTTGAGTTCATTATTAATAGTTCTTGCAGTGCGGAAGCAAGTGCTGTGGAGAACCACTGGGACAGCTTGGTGAGAGTGAGAGAACCTATTACAGGATTTGGGCAATTTGCGAGAGGGCCAAGAAAGCCAGGCTTCACCCTGGATTGGGTGCTATCAGAAAGCAGGGACATTTCTGTAACTAGGTACTTGAATAAGCATTGTCTGTAAGATGGACAGATGAAAGTGAGGATAAAGCTATACTTGGTAAAGAAGCAGCAGTCACTCGTAATAGCAGAGGATGTTTGGTATTTCATGGCTTGCACAGTGACTTTGCTCTCTTGTCTCTGCTTAGACAAAATTATGAAATGGCCTTGTTGTGTCTCACTTTTTTGTAGTCTGACCTTGTCTCATATTGGTGTTCTGTGAGATTATGTCCCACATTAGAATAACTGGGCCAAGCTGTGAGCACCAGGCCAGCTTCTCACAACCCTGAAGTCTAGCTGTGTCAGACCATCTCTCAGATGTCAGGGCCTGCCTCTTCCTTTCTCAGGCTTTTAATCTGGGAGAAAGAGAAAGCCACTGGGTGGTTTTGAACAGAAGAGTGACATGATCTGACTGAGCTTTAAAAAAATATTAATAACTCTGTGATATTGTGACGAGGCAGTAGTTTGGGGCAAGAGTAGAAGTCAGAAGACAAGGTAGGAGGAAGATTACAGAGAAAGTTAAAGGATAGAAAGCCTGTTAAGTGTATCTCAGCCAGATCTTCCAACCAAACCATCAGTTCTCTTCTGGTCTAGTCACTATGCACACTTTATGCCAGAGAAAATGTGAGTGACTGTGTGTGTGTGTGTGTGTGTGTGTGTGTGCATGTGCAGCATTTCCTTTGTGGAAGATACATTGTTAAAAGTTTTATGTGCTTTATCTCTGTTGATCTTCGTAAGACCCTATGTCCTGGATAGAATTATTACCTCAATTTTACTGATAAGAAAACTGAGGTTTAGTGTTATATTACCTATTTCCTTGTTTCTGAGATTCTGTTGAATAAGAGATGTATTACTGATAGCTTTTGGGGGGAGAAGAAGACTACAAAATTAAACATACATACCAATTTTAACAAACGTATTTCAAAAGAGTGTAAATGTGAAATAGAAGATATGTGTATAATTGTCTCCATTTTACAGATAGGGAAACCAAAGACTAAGGTTAAATTACTGCAGAAGATGATGTCAAAGACTGTCTTCCTAATCTGTGTATTATGCTGCCTCTCACTGTGTGTGAAATTGTGATGACACTTTGTGATTAATAACAGTCTAGGAAGGCCGGGCCTGGTAGCCTTCCTAGACTATTATATGACTATTATATGTATAATAGTCTATTATAGATTATTATATGTAACACTTCCTACCCCTTCTATAGTCAATCACTTGCTCCTAGTTGATAATTCTGTTTATTAAAATTTTCAAATTACTGTGTTTTCTGTCTCCTGACTGGACCTGACCTACTGTATCATTGGGAGCAAGATGAAATAAACTAGAATATTACGCAAAAATTAAAAAAGAACAACTTAGGCTAGGCACAGTGGCTCACGCCTATAATCTCAGCCCTTTGGGAGGCTGAGGCAAAAGGCTCAGTTCGAGACCTGCCTGGTCAACATAGCAAGTCCTTGCCTTTACAAAATAAAAGTAAAAATTAGTCAGGCATGGTGGTACGCACCTGTAGACCCAGCTACTTGGGAGGCTGAGGTGGAAGGAGCACTTGAGTCCAGAAGTTCAAGGCTGCAGTGATCTGTGACTATGCCAGTGCACTCCAACCTTGACAACAGAGTGAGACTGTTTCCAAAAAGAACAGTCACTTCTGCCTATGAAGGATCAACTGCTATAGAAATTACTTATCTTAATAAATAGAAAATTGCACAAAACATGAAATAATTGTTTTCAGATCTTATACAAGAGACAGAACAAGACTATGTAGTTTGAGAGAAAGGAAACCAACGAAGGTGAGTCCTACAATTGCTCCAGCCAGGAGGCAGTTTCTAGACTGTGGCACAGAGAGGGATTACCCAACAGAGTTTCAGAGTTAAAGAGAAAGATAGCAAAGTACAGCAGAGGCCAGCGTCAAGAATTTGCAGGATGGAGTACTAAGAAGAGGAAGCTCCATGGAGAAAGCTCTGTAGGTTTCTACAGGAGCCCTTATGAGTTTTGGGCTGAGTTCTATCTGCACACGTATGTGATAAAACTCTTCCAGGTGTGATGGCTCATGCCTGTAATCCCAGCACTTTGGGAGGCTGAGGCAGGTGGATTACCTGAGGTCAGGAGTTTGAGACCAGCCTGGCCAATATGGCAAAACCCTGTTTCTACTAAAAATACAAAAATTGACTGGGCATTGTGGCTCATGTCTGTAATCGCAGCCACTGAGGGGGCTGAGGCAGGAGAATCCCTTGAACCTGCGAGGCAGAGGTTGCAGTGAGCCGAGACTGTGCCACTGCACACCAGCCTGGGCAACAGAGCGAGACTCTCTCAAAAGAAAAAAAACGAAAAACTCCATGAGGCCTGGAAAAGATCCACCCAAAAGCAGTAGGCCAAACACTTCTTGGAGTTCCTGAAGGGCAGGGAATTGTGGAACATTCCACAGATTTGAAAGATCTAGGCTAGGCACAGTGACTCATGCCTGTAATCCCAACACTTTGGGAGGCCAAGGCGGGCAGAACACCTGAGGTTGGGGGTTTGAGACCATCCTGACCAACATGGAGAAACCCCATCTCTACTAAAAATATAAAATTAGCCAGGCGTGGTGGCGCATGTCTGTAATCTCAGCTACTTGGAAGGCTGAGGCAGGAGAATCACTTGAACGCCGGAGGCGGAAGTTGCGGCGAGCAGAGATTACGCCGTTGCTCTCCAGCCTGGGCAACAAGAGCAAAACTCCATCTCAAAAAAAGAAAAAATCTAATACAATTGGCCTCAGAGAAGCTGCTCAGAGAAAGTAGTCATAGCTCAGCAGTGGGGATATTAACCCTAGAGTAAAGGCTCTTCCTGGCCTATCATAAAGCTTAAAACAAGGCTTAGAAGAATCAAACTGATCGCAAGTAACTTGTCTACCTTAGAATAAAATTTAACACTGTTGAATACAACAAAATCCAGCACTCAACACTGTAGAATTTACCATGTTCAACATCTAATCAAAAGTTGTAAGACGTTTAAAGAAGCAGGAAATATAACAGCAGGCCAGGCATGGTGGCTCACACCTTTAATCCCAGCACTTAGAGAGGCTGAGGCTGGTGGAGTTGGAGACCAGCCTGGCCAACATAGTGAAATCCCATCTCTACTAAAAATACAAAAATTAGCCAGGTGTGGTGGTGGCCGCCTGTAATTCCAGCTACTTGGGAGGCTGAGGCAGGAGAATCACTTGAACTCAGGAGGTGGAGGTTGCAGTGAGCCGAGATTGCACCCTTGCACTCCAGCCTGGGCAGCAGAGCAGGACTCCATCTCAAAAAAAAAAAAAAAAATTCTAGAGATGAAAAATACATTAAATGTCCATAATGTTATAACGGAAAAGCAAAAAAGATCTTTGGTGACCTCTGAGAGAGTGTCTAGTAGTGGGGCGGGGCTAGGAGTCAGAATGTAATGCATGGAAGAGGGGTGTAGATTGGAAGAAGCTTTGAATGTGGACCACTTGTTTATGAAGTTTGGTCATAAAAGGAAATTAAGAAATAAGACAGGGAAGGAGCCACAGTATCAGCGGGAAGATTTTTTTGAGGCAGGGACAGGGGTACGTGTGGCTTCATGATGGCCAAGAAAAGAGAACCAGTGGAAGGAACTAACCCAAGGTGTTGAAGATGTGGGTATACCATTGTGCTGAGGATGCCCTTGAGATGGGGAGGGGAGGTTTTGCAGGGACAGAAATAGAGACATCTGTCTCATTTGCCTATAATTCAGTTTGCTTCATTCACACGTCATAGACCTAGCAGCAAAACACTTTTCCAAATCTCTGCCTCTAGTGTAAAGAGCCCAGCTGCCTAACAGGCGGCTGAGTCCTAAGTCTTGCCCTGATCTGGAGCACCAGCTCTGTGCCATAGTGCGCGTCACTTAGGCTCTGGTGTAAGCCTCAGTTTTCTCATTAGTGAAATGGGGTTAACAATAATACTTCATAGTGTTGCTGCTCAGCTGCTGGTCTGGAGGCAGTGTCTCTGGTGTGTTTTGAGTCTGGTCCATATGACCAGTGATGTCACAATGCCCTACTAGACTTCAGCTTCTCCGCTAGGGAGTTGTGGATCCTTTGGAGCCAAGGACTCAAACAGACATGCGAGACCTCTACCAACTGAAGGTTTCATGAACTCACTCCTTTGCCAAGATCTTGGTGGATAGTCTTTCACTGTGCAATTGTATCTTAGAAATTGTTTTCCTTTTGATCATGATTGTGCTTGGCTGGATGCTTTTTGTTGGACTTGCATGTTACATGGGCATGTTTCCAGAATTAATGGTAAGTAATGACTCTGCCTGTAAATCCCTAGTGGTCAGTCCTGGTGCTGGCTCATCTTCCTTTCTTGGTTTTCTGACCAAACGGGAAAGATAGTTGAGGTCTCACCACTAACTGGAAGTCAGAATGTGATGGGAACAAAGTTAGTTTCCCAGGCACTTCCCATCCCACTGGAGACATCCTTTTAAGTCTTTTCCCCCCCTCCCTTGCATATATAGCTGCACTTGTTTCAAGGCACTGTGGAATTTGCAAGGGGTCTGCTGGAGACCATATTTGACTTGTGGATTTCAGGGCAAGTGGATTAGTGGTTGTTGGTAGGAAGAGGAACAGTAGGGATTGGTGGAACCTTTTAGCAGCCCTTCTAGTCACCACACAGAGGCGGTTACCTACTGGGCCAATGAGTAGAGCCATCTCTGTCCTCGAATTTTCTTTCTGATTCAGCCTCCAACTCTGAAGTGGAAGGAGAGGTGGCCTGTTCAGCAGAGCAAGACACAGTTGAGGAGGCGGGCTTTAGATGAAAACCTGCTGCAAGTAAGTGGGTGGTCAGGTCTGGTGGGCTGGATTCCTCCCTTTCCAGAACACTTGGTAGTACCCTGAAATATCAGTGGAGAGTGTTTATTCCTCTGGAAAATACAATAAACTGTGGAAAGGGAAATGATTTGGTGAGTACTGCTGAGGACAGCAGGCCAAAGGTGTTAATAACCGTGTCTCACAGGTGTTGTTTTTGAAGACTGTTGCCATCTATTATTTTTTCTCCTCACAACACCATAATGTACTATTAATAGCATTCTTTTTTTTTTTTTTTTCTGAGACAGGTCTTGCTCTGTCTCCCAGGCTGGAGTGAGGTGCAAGCAGTCCTCCTACCTCAGCTTCCTCAGTAGCTGGTACTCAGGCGCATGCCACCAAGCCTGGCTAATTTTTTTTTTTTTTTTTTTTTTTTGTGTGGAGACAGGGTCTCACTATGTTGCTCAGGCTAGTCTTGAACTCCAGGACTCAAGTGGTCCTCCCACCTCAGTCTCCCAGAGTGCTGGGATTGCAGGCATGAGCCACCATGCGTTGCCAGGACCAGCATTTTTAATGTCCCTTTGGCAGATCCTGAAACTGGAGTTAACATTGAACTTGAGTTTAGGTCCTAACTTTGCAACTTACTAGCTATGTGACCTTGGGAAAGTTTAATTTATTTGAACCTCAGTTTCAAAGTTTCTTCTGTACAACAGGAGATAATCTGAGTATCTTAGTATTTTTGTGAAGATTATATTTGAAAATTAATGTAAAGCATTTAATGCAAAACTCAAAAATTAGCATTTAGTAAAATACTAACTTAACAACAAACAAATAATGAGCCAGTCAACAAAGATTTACTGTGGACAGTGACCTCCACTATTTACCCAAGGCCACACAAGCTATCTCGCTGGTGAAGGTGGGATGCAAGCCACCTTCACATCCCACCTTCTGGTCTCTGGACTTAATAGCCTCTCATACTCATTCCACCAGACCAACCTGCCTACAGGAAACACCAATGGCATTACCCCTTTTAGCAGACCATCTCCTGGGTTTCTTACATTTCACCCTATTTCATTCAGACCTGTTTTCTAGAGCTGTTCCTATTGTTAGAGAAACTTAACTCAGAGAGGTTTTGTTTGTTCGTTTTGTTTTTCTGAGTCTTGGTCCGTTGCTCAGGCTGGAGTGTAGTGGCACGATCTTGGCTCACTGCAACCTCTGCCTCCAGGGTTCAAGCGATTCTCCTGCCTCAGCCTCCTGAGTAGCTGGCATTACGGGTGTGTGCCACCATACTTGGCTAATTTTTTTTTGTATTTTGGGTAATTTTTTTTTGTATTTTTAGTAGAGATGGGGTTTCACCATGTTGGTCAGGCTTGTCCCGAACTCCTGACTTTGTGATACACCTGCCTTGGCATCCCAAAGCGCTGAGATTACAGGGGTGAGCCACCACTCCCGTTGAGAGTTTTTTTTTTTTTTTGAGATGGAGTCTTGCTCTGCTGCCAGGCTGGAGTGCAGTGGCGCAATCTTGGCTCACTTCAACCTCCGCCTCCTCGATTCAAGCGATTCTTACACCTCAGCCTCCCGAGTAGCTGGGACCACAGGCGCGTGCCACCACGCCAGGCTAATTTTTTTGCATTTTTAGTAGAGACGGGGTTTCACCGTGTTGGCCAGGATGGTCTCGATCTCTTGACCTCATGATCCGCCCGCCTCGGCCTCCCAAAGTGCTGGGATTACAGGCGTGAGCCACCATGCCCGGCCTAGGAGAGTTTTAATAATATACTGATTACAGGAGCAGAAGGTTTTTTGGAAACTACTCCAGAAATTAGGGGTGTTCAGCCCCAGCTCCAGCCCCAGATATACTAAGAGCGGGACATGATGGTTGAGTTTTTAAAAGAATCTCCGTCTACCCCAGGATTTCTGTGAACAGATTAGCCCAAAGCAGTAAGAACTTGGTGGCAGTCCTGACCAGACCACTTAAACTATTCTGTGCCTCAGTTTCTCCAGCTGCAAAATGAGTAAAACAGATAAGCCCATTTTCCTTCTCTTTCCTTCTCAGGAAAGTTGTAAATACGCTCACCCTACATGATGAGAGTTTAACTGCCATTTTATAAAATGCAAGATTTCTTTTCTAAACAGCCTAACAATAGCATATGAAGTTAATTGCTCATGGCATACCTAGCCAGCTAATTCTCTTAATGAATCCAGGCTTTTTTACTTTTAGCATCTGATTGCACAAAGCCAATAGTTAAACATATTGGCAGGTAATGAGTTAATGAGTGTGACGCCAGCTAGGTCCAAATCACAGATATTCCAGAGCACAGGGCCCTTTTGATAAATTTTCTTTAGCCCAATGCACCTGGCATCCTGGCCAACCATCCCATAGCTGCTCATGCTGACTGGGTTGCCAAGGTCGCAGGAACTGATGTCATAATTGGTGTCTGAGCTCTGCCCTGCTAAATGGCCATGAGGAACCACTTCAATTCAGACTAGGCCACGAAGCTCCTTAGTGAGGAGCTGCCATGCTGGGCCAACCACCATCTGGTGTCTAAGAAAGAAAGCCCAATTCCTAAGACTCAGGGAATAGAACACTGCACCTTCCAGAAGTACTTTTCTTCTTGGGCACACCATTAGCTAAGAAAGAAGCCTCACGATGATTGTTGTTTTATGGATGCTTCTCATTGCAGGAACCATGTGGAAGGGATATAAATATCCCCCAGGAGGGGTAAGTGTACCTTCAACCTTGTTCTCTATTCCTACTTTGAAATGTATTCCCACCCCCAGAAAGAAGCTAAGCATGAAAATCCAACTTTAGTAATATTAGAAACAAATATTTATTTTTTTAAGTTACTGTAGCTTCTACTTGTATTATTATTTACACTCAGAGTTGGGAGAGTTCCCATTTTCTTTCACATGATCTTTAAGGCCCAGAGTCAAAGCTTTATGAAGTTGGGAAACCTTGTCGCTGTTGTCCTTATGGACATTTTCTATGCCCTGTCTTTGATGCCATTTCCTAGGGATTAGTCCACTTCAGAAATCCAAACTTCGCTCTCCCACAAGTAACCACTAGTTTGTAAAAGGGTTCTGGTGGCAGATGTCTCTTTCCTCTCTCCTCCGTTAGACCTTGGAACTTGTCTTTTCTCTGCCTCTTGTCACTCCCCAATGTTGAGGTTCCCTTGCAGCCAGGATCAGCACCTCTCAGAGGTGAGACAGAATTGGAGGTGGCCTCCCCTGCTGTCCTTGGCTGGGAGGCCAAATGCCTCAGCCCCACACTAGCAACCACTAGACCCACATGACATGCTTTTTTTTTTCCCCACAGACCCCAGTGGAAGTAAGCAAGGATGATCCTGGTGAAGTAATGCAGCTCTGAAGCTCACCTGACCAGCTGTACAGTTCCTGTTGTTGGTTTCGCATAAAGTAATTGCACATTATTTTGTCACATTTTATGTTAAGAAGTTATCACACTTTTTAAGATGAATGAAGACTTAGTATTGTTAGCCTGTAACAGAGACAGTTGAGTGGATGGGATACAGGTGGGTCCTTTTGCTACATGGTCTCTAAGACTGGCATTAAGATACCTAGTTCAGCTGGGCATGGTGGCTCACGCCTGTAATCCCAGCACTT
The DNA here is from genome assembly GCA_963573385.1 of Cacajao melanocephalus. Lineage (NCBI taxonomy): Eukaryota > Metazoa > Chordata > Mammalia > Primates > Pitheciidae > Cacajao > Cacajao melanocephalus. The sequence goes on from CAUYLG010016314.1 coordinate 31,948, forward strand.
TGGGAAGCCAAGGCAGGTGGATCATTTAGGGTCAGGTGATCCCCACCTCTATGAAAAATACAAGAAATTAGTCAGGGCATGGTGTGGTGGCACATAGTCCCAGCTATTCGGAAGGCTAAGGCAGGTTGTAGTGAGATGAGATTGGGCTACTGCACCCCAGCCTGGCAACAGAATGAGACTCAGTCTCAAAAGAAAAAAGAACCTGAAGCTTATACCATGTGGGGACAGAACCTCATTTTTAATATTGGGGTTGGATACTAAAGTATAATTATCTTAATCCTTAAAATAATCTTCTGAAGCTGAGTATTAGCCTCATCTTACAAAATGGCAAAAATGAAGTTGAGGGGCATATCTATCGTGCTAACACACACAGCCCTGGGCTGCAGAGTCAAGATTAAGATCTAGTTCTTCTCCCTTCACACTTTCATGTACCAAGGAAAAGAGCCAAACAAGAGACTGTGGGATATCTAAGATCTTGCCGTTTAAAGATCTCCCTCACCTGAAAACCCAGTAAGTTAGGCCGGGCATGGTGGCTCACACCTGTAATTCCAGCACTTTGGGAGGCTGAGGCGGGCGGGTCACTTGAGGCCAGGAGTTCTAGACCAGCCTAACCAATATGGTAAAATCCTGTCTCTAGTAAAACTACAAAAAAAATTAGCCAGGCATGGTGGCAGGCACCTGTAATCTCAGCTACTCAGGAAGCTGAGGCAAGAGAATTGCTTGAACCAGGGAGGCAGAGGTTGCAGTGAGCCAGGATCGCACCACTGCACTCCAGCCTGGGTGACAGAGCAAGACTCCATGTAAAAAAAAAGTGAGGAAAAAAGAAAACCCAGGAAGTTGCCTGATAATTCTTTTTCTTTTTCATGACTACTGAAAAGATAGGAGCCTGAGAGAGACTTAACAGGAGTAAATACTTTAAAAACAGTATGGAACTGTACCCATTCTGAGGATGACTGATACAGTTCCAATATTCAAGAGAAGTGTATCTTTTCCAGCAAAGCAGATCGTTTGTTTACATAGAAAACATTTTGTTATTTGGGATGTTTGCTTAACTAATTGTAAGCAGCTTTTTGCAATGAATGGATTACCCCCTTTTTTAAAAATTCTTTTTAAAGACGGGGTTTCACCATATTGGTGAGGCTGATCTCGAACTCCTGACCTCAGGTGATCCGCCCACCTCAGCCTCCCAAAGTGCTAGGATTACAGGAGTGAGCCACCGCGCCCAGCAGATTACCTATTTTTTTTTAATGGAAAGAAAATAAATTCAAAATCTGTAAGCAAAACTTCTGAATCTAGGATACTAGCATCTTCTATTTTTTTACATGATTTAGCCTCAACCCATTCCAGTGAGTTAAGTACCTATGTCCTCTGGCTGTGCTCATTTGCCTCATACTTTTTTTTTAAAAAAAAGTCTTGTTCTGTCACCCAGGATAGAGTGCAGTGGCACAATCTTGGCTCACTACAACTCCACCTCCCAGGTTCAAGCGATTCTCATGCCTCAGCCCCCGAGCGGCTGGGATTACAGAGCACACCACATTTTTGTATTTTTAGTAGAAATGGGGTTTTGCCATGTCGGCCAGACTGGTCTTGAACTCCTGGTCTCAAGTGGTCCACCTACCTCTGCCTCCCAAAGTGCTGAGATTACGGATGTGAGCCACTGTGCCCAGCCTGCCTCATATGCATTTCTAAGGACTCTTCTCAGTCATCTCAAGCTGTTATCATAAGAGATAGGATGCTGCTCATTTTGACGAGAGGACCCATATACCCAGCTCTGTGTCCTCCCCTCCATTTGAGTAAACTTCCAAAGCTTGAGCCACTAAAGTAGATTCCATTGCTCTGACCACCTAACAACTCTCTTAACATGGGTGTCTGAGAGCAGAACAGTTCTCTAAGCTGGCAGTGGGGGAGAAGCACTATCGTGATCGTGCAGGCATGAATGGGTAAGGGAGCGTAAGCAGAGGAGTGTGTGCAAGAGGCAAACACTATCTCTGAAGTGTGACGAGTACACCGAGGTTTCTAGCTGGAAAAATGTTCAGGGTGATGAGATAAAGAATATCTCAAAGTTTTGATCAATAAACGCAAACCAGCAAAAATATCAATAAAATATTTTTAATGCCTACAATTTCTTGTATACATAAATTGCAAAACTTTCACCTGTATATGCAAAAGTATATTCTCTTGCAGGTCAAACAGCACCAGAAAACAAGCTAAGCTATCTAAAATTTTTTTAACTTGATTTGTCCATTATGTAAAAGACACGATGGATTTAATAATGCCAAAGAAATCTCTATCTCACTCTTAATCATACACTAAATGCCTGAATATTTAATCACATCCACTCAGAAAATAAATAGTAGTCTAATATATTCAGCACATTGAAAATAAAACAACCAGTTTCTCTTCATATATTTATTCTCTCTCCAAACATGTTTTGGTCTCCGGCTATATCTCAGAAATTTACTAATAGCTGCTTTTAAGTTATAAAACAACAATTTATTTCTTGGAGAAAATCCTGGGGATTACATTAAAAATGAAAATTTGAGAGTTCCCACAGACTTTTTTTTTTTTGAGATGGAGTCTTGCTCTGTCACCCAGGCTGGAGTGCAGTGGTGCTATCTCGGCTCACTGCAACCTCCACCTCCTGGGTTCAAGCGATTCTCCCACCTCAGCCTCCCCAGTAGCTGGGATTACAGGCACGCGCCACCATGCCTGGCTACTTTTTTTGTATTTTTAGCAGAGACGGGGTCTTATCATGTTGGCCAGGCTGGTCTCAAACTCCTGGTCTCAAGTGACCCGCCCACCTCGGCCTCCCAAAGTGCTGGGATTATAGGTGTGAGCCACCACACCCGGCCAGACTTTTTTGTTAACAGTCTTTGAACCTTTTCATGGCACACAGGTAAGGCTGCCTGTGACATGTGGTACCCTGGCCTCCAACTGGACATAACTGCATTTATAGTTTAGAGAAAATACTAAGTTCTCAAAGTAGCCTTAAAAGAAGTGCCCTTTGCTTTGACACAGCAATGCCAAAAGCAAGTGGGACTGTGCAATCAGAGCCATGAGTTTTGTGAAAACTCCTTTCCTTTCACATCATTTGTTGGGAGAATGCTGCACCCATGATCATGTAACATTATTACAATCATGAAATATTACTACATTCGTGATTAACATTACCCAAAAGGCACATCTTCAAATGTTGAATTAAGAAAATCTGAAAATCAAAACAGTAGAGACTACATTAAAAATCAAGCATTTAATTTGTAAACCTTAATGAAATAACAGCTTACTCCAGTTTCTTCAAAGGTTTGTGAGCTTTTTGTAAGAATGGTCAGGAAGTGCAGAACAACAACTTGGAAGACAGGATTTGGAAGCAAGGCCAAAATTTAAAAGACTTAACCTTTTTTTTTCCCTTTTAAATGAGCCACAGAAGTGCTCTTTTATAATGTTGATGCAAATCAACATTTGTATTATAGAAATGCACTCAGAAGTAACAGACACATAAGGTTAAAACCTGATTCTTCCTGCTAAGTTCTGGAAATGCATTCCAACACAATGGTGCCTTTTTGTACAAATAACTGTACCATATCATAAATTTACTGCTAGTATACTTTAAGCCACCAAAAATCTTTCAGCTGTGACAAGCACTTGATTGTTAATGACATATTTCAGAGTCAATGTTGAAAAAAATATATATCTAAGAAAAAATTTTTGAAGGAATAAAAACACATAAATGGCAGCAGAGGAACTGATGTTCTATGCCTGTTTTATTACATGGGACATCACACTACCCTTAAATCAATTTCACTGAAGGTATTTGAGATGGGTGAGATGAATCAATAGGATTTTCTGCTACCAGTGTGACAGTTCTATACATAGTTACGAAGGGTGTTATACCTAGTGATGAAGACACCTTTCATGGGATTCAATTTAAAAATTAAATCTTTGCATTTTGAAAGCCTGAAACTCAATTCAAAACGAGTCAGTCTTAAAAGACTGGCTCATATGGTCCCATTAAGGAAGGCTAATGATGGTAATCTGTAATACCCAAACTTGAAGAGTAAAGACTTTATGGATAAAAAAGAATAAACCAAAATATTTGGCCCGCTGAAGTATAAGGGCCTGTTGTAGGACAATCCCTCTTCATAATCCCCACCATACAATGGCTTAAGATAGCCAGAACATTTATTGTAGAACTGTCATACAAGCTGATATCTCACTTCCCCCAAGCCTTTGTACTTACAGTCAAGGACAAATGCTCTCTAGCATCATATCTCATTTTCTGTTGCAGACAGTTCTTGAGACTTAGCTTCCTTCCAGCCTCATCCTAAGTCAGCCTGATTGGACCTGCTTGGACTTGAAGCTTAAGGGATATCAAGTCTATATTTATGACTTTAAAAGGGTAAAAATGAATTCCCACAGCTCAGTAAAATACTGATAATAGGGAACATCCCTTCCTACCCCGGGGGAAAAAAATCTCTTCACAGTGCATAGTTTGAAATCAAAGTGCAATATGGGCAAAAAGAGAAGGTGGTGCTCTCGATAACCATAAATTTAGTTTTTGGTTTTCTGCCTTTAATATTTGCTAACAAATTCAAGCTAAAAATGAAAAGTCATTAATGTCAAGAGGTATGGGGGCACCTTAGGATTTCAAAATATCTTTATGATGGGGGAGGGGAGTGGGGAGCCTCACATGTTACTTCTTTATTTTATAAACTATTACTCTTTCAAATCTCATGTTTGAATAAAATATTTTTTCTTCAATATAAAAATGATTTTTTTTTAGATAAAAAAATCAATCAGCACAGTGACCTTGTCTATCTTACACTAAAGCCAACATAACTGAAAGGAAAACTTAGAAAAGAATATTATACTGTTATAACCTGTATTTTAACTTGAAAATTTTTTCATTAATTCCTAACCACCTAAATTAATAAGAATGCTCAGCATCCAATCCATGAATAATACAGAATATAATTTATTCTACTTTGTACTTCAAAGTCACAGGATGACATCCATAAGATAGTTATAAATCCTACTCTACATTTTCAAGTTCTCAATCCATAGTTTAGGACAAGTCACTTTATTGCTGGCAACATTCATGGAAGGTCCAGGTTTCTCATAAAAAGACTAAGTTTGATTGGGAGCAGGGCAGTGCCCTATTCACAGATTAGCAGAAGAATTACAGAAGTCAAGAGATAACCTTTTTTTTTCCTTTCAAAGTAGCAAAGGAACAATAAAAGATTGGCTGACTGGTGGGTGGCCCCACATCAGAGTGCATAGCTCATCAGGATCAAGGCTGGCATCTGTGAACAGTTAACTTCATAAGAGCACAAGTGGGCATTATATCATCTGCATTACAGATTTCACCCTGGAAAATATATGAAAATATTTTATGCTCAAATGACAGCCTGCAAATGACAGTATGCATTCCTTCTCCTTGAGTACCCAAGTATAAATCTAAAATGATAAGGGGGCTTCAGTCCGAAGGCAGGAAATCCTTGCAGCAGAGAATTTCACAAAAATAAAAGCAGCTGCTAACGCCTCTTCAGCTTCTTGGCCCTTCGACGTTGCATTTCTTCTTCTTCACGTCTCATTTCCTCTAAGTCCTCTTGCATACCTAGTCTTAAGCTGCCAAAGAATTTTTAAAGAGTATTTGTCAATATACATGAGATGAACACTTTCCTTAAAAAGAATGAAATTTCCAGCTGGGAGGTCACATGGATTGTGCTGATGCTCTCAAAATGCCTCAAGGCTTTATCACTGAAAACAAACTAGTAGGGATTTTTTTTTTTTTTTTTAACCAGGGGCCACAGAACCAAATTGTATTGGGAAAAAGAACTCACCCCAAAAACTTTAATATTTCCATTAAAATAATAAAATACAAGTTTATCTCAAAAGCTTTTAAAAATGAACAGCAAGAAGTATTTATTCATTAACTAACATTCTATTTTTGTTCTTTTCCAACACTTTAGTTTGAAATTTTATCTAGTTGATGGGAGGAAGGGTTAAGAGAGAGCAAAAGGTTTAGTATTCTCTGGCTTGACACTGAGGTGAATTATTTACCTATAATAATCAATACTATGGCCAGGCACGGTAGCTCAGGCCTGCAATCCCAACACTTTGGGAGGCCGAGGCAGGAGTTTGAAACCAGCCTGGCCAACATATAGTGAAACCCCGTCTCTACTAAAAAATACAAAAATTAGCTGGGTGTGGTGGTACACAACTGTAATCCCAGCTACTTGGAAAGCCAAGGCAGAAGAATTGCTTGAACCCAGGAGGCAGAGGTTGCAGTGAGAGGAGACTGTGCCACCGTACTCCAGCCTGGGCCACAGAACAAGACCTTGTCTCTTAAAACAAACAAAAAAACAGTCTGGTCGACATGATGAAACCCTGTCTCTACTAAAAATACAAAAATTAGCCGGGTGTGGTGGCACACGCCTGTAATCCTAGCTACTTGGGAGGCTGAGGTGGGAGAATTGCTTGAACCCAGGAGGCAGAGGTTGCAGTGAGCGAAGATCATGCCACTGTACTCCAGCCTGGGTGACAGAGCAAGACCCTGTCTCCAAAACAAACAAACAAACAAACAAAATACTATAAACAAAGTAATCAAAGTAATTACTTTTTACTCCTAATAGAGAATATTATCAAACAGAAATCAGAGGACATCTAATATACCTACATCCCTGAGGTCAGCAGTATTACAGGTTACCAAGACTGAGAAAGAACAGCAAGAATTTGCTACAACAGGATTAGGGGAAGCATCTAACATTTACTGTGTACCTACACATGTGGGGTACTGTACTAGGCACCTTGTACACGTCTTAATCCTCATAATACTTAAATGAGTAAAACAGTATATTCTCATTTTACAAAAGAGAATAGGCTGGGCGTGGTGGCTTATACCTATAATTCCAACACTTTTGGAACCCAAGGCAGGAGGATTGCTTGAGCCCAGGACTTTGGGACCAGCCTGGATAATAAAGCAAGACCCCATCTCTTAAAAACAAAACAAAACAAACAGTGATGGTCCAGTGCAGTGGCTCATGCCTGTAATCTCAGCACTTGGGGAGGCCGAGATGGGAGGATCACTTGAGGCCAGGAATTTGAGACTAGCCTGGTCAACAGAGTGAGACCCCATCTCTGTTAAAAAACAAAAAAACAGCTGGGTGCAGTAGTCCACGCCTGTAATTCCTGGGAGGCCGAGGCGGGAGGATCATCTGAAGTCAGGGGTTCAAAACCCCCCTGACCAACATTGTTCACACCTGTCTATAAAAAAAAAAAAAAAAAAAAAAAAAAAAAAAAAAAAAAAAAAAAATTAGCTGGGCATGGTGGTGGGCACCCGTAATCCCAGTTACTCGGGAGGCTGAGGCAGGAGAAATTGCTTTAACTGGAGGTGGAGGTTGCAGTGAACCGAGATCACGCCACTGCACTCCATCCTGGGTGTCAGAGCGAAACTGTCTCAAAAAAAAAAAAAAAAAAAAAAAAAACACCAAAAAAACAAAGGAATTTGTCTTAAGGCCCTACAGCTAGTAACAGGAAAGGAATCCAGAATTCTGTGGCCCAAAGCCCCAGTTCCCAGTGGTGCAACTGTAGCAATAAGCAGAAGGAAATTTTTAGCACAAGTGTGTTAAATTTTATGTTTACCTCTTTGCTTCTTCCTTCTGCTGCTCTTTCCAACTACTTTCCATGTAACGTAAGGCATAATCACTTTCATCTTTGTATCTGATAAGAGGAAATGAAAATGATAAAAAGAAAACAAAACTTTAATTTTCTAAAGAAACTACATCCTCTCATTTAAAAAGTCAATACCTCCTTTAAAACTAAATCAGGCAAACATTTAGAATTACTCCTTGCTTGGCAGCGAGTGAGAGGAGTGGAGGATGGATTGAGGTAGGTTTCTTAAGTAAAGACAAGTTTTAGATAAGCCCTTATTACCCTCAGAGGGCAACTATTCTGAAGCTAATGTTCATGAAGGTACCAAACCTACAATGCTTCCTCAACTCACTCGCCTATATTTACTTGATAATTTATATTAAAATTTGAAACTACAGTATATATGAAAATTATTTTATATATAATAATCTAATTTGAGCTTCATGACCATCATGAGGTGGGAAAAGACTTTAGACCAGAGGAAACTGAAGCAGATTGGTTAACAGACTGACCAAGAATATAAGGCTTGTTCTTTCAAGAGCCAATCTACTTCTACTACACTTAACTGCTTCATTCTCACTAAATAAGTACAAGGATAACAATTTAAAAAGGTTATTTTTTTGGTCTTCATGCAAATAACTACATAAACTATTTTGAATTAAATATAAAATATTTAGTGCTAAAAATTTATTTAAAATAATAATCACCCAAGGGTTCCTAATTAAGAATTATATTCAGTGCCTCAACTATTAGTTTATTACCACCATGACATGAATTAATCAAAATAAAAAGTATGTCAAAGTTATCTGAATCTTCTTTAGTCTTACTTTTTTCGGTCATAACCAAAGATTTCTCTAATGTGCTTGGATATTTCTTCCTGAGGCTCTCCTTCATCTTCGATAAAATCTTCCATTTCGGAGTCGTATTCATCATCATCGTCATCTTCCTCTTCATAGTCTCGTTGCCTTTTGTAACCAGTAGGGAAGGGAAGCCTTTGAGGACCTAAGAAACCATTATTTATAAGGATGTTAAAACTTAAAATAGTTCCAATGGAGTTCTATGTAAACTGAAATTGTGAGCCATCATTAAGATGGTATCCTTAAAAACCAGAGCAAGCAGGCTGGCCCTTAGCACAGAGTCATCATCCTTGCTGTGTCACGGTATCCAGAAGGAACAGAACTCCTGTCTTACCCCAGGGCTTACTAGAAATGTCTTGTTAAATTTTCTAGCTTAGTAGTGCCAATATTTCTGAATTTATAAGATAAGTAAAATTTTTTTCTTTTTTTTGAGATGGAGTTTCACTCTTATTGCCCAGTCTGGAGTGCAAATGGTGTGATCTAGGCTCACTGCAACCTCTGTCTCTGCCTCCCAGGTTCAAGCGATTCTTCTGCCTCAGCCTCCCAAGCAGCTGGGATTACAGTCATGTGCCATCATGGCTGGCTAATTTTGCATTTTCAATAGAGACGGGGTTTCTCCATGTTGGTCAGGCTGGTCTGGAACTCCCAACCTCAGATAATCAACCCGCCTCGGCCTCCCAAAGTGCTGGGATTACAGGTGTGAGCCATCACGCCTGGTCAAGATCAGTAAAATTTCTCTTTTTTTTTTTTGAGACAGAGTCTCGCTCTGTTGCCCAGGCTGGAGCAGTGGCGTGATCCTGGCTCACTGAAACCTTCACCTCCTGGGTTCAAGTGATTCTCCTGCCTTAGCCTCCTGAGTAGCTGGGACTACAGGTACGTGTCACCACACCTGGCTAATTTTTTGTACTTTTAGTAGAGATGGAGTTTCACCATGTTAGCCAGGATAGTCTCAATCTCCTGACCTCATGATCTGCCTGCCCTGGCCTCCCAAAGTTCTGGGATTACAGGTGTGAGCCACTGTGCCCAGCCCAGGATCAGTAAAATTTCTAAAAATAAATGCAATTTACAAACCTCCATAGAATCATTAACTTTTGCCAAAACACCAAAAGTAGCAACTACCATCTACTATAACCACAATTTCATTTAAAAATTTAAAGTTGATCATGATTCTCAGAATTATATTGTTCAAACTGAGTAAGTATGACTGTAGGAAAAACTCAATACATTATCCTTATTTTTGTCATTTTGCTGAAGACTCAAAAACTGCAAAAGACAGGCATTGATCAACAGCCCAGCATCTAGGAACAACTACTTTCTAGTTTTTGATTACAGACACTTCTTTTGTTCATCTACAGTTGTTTTTAATATACATGGCTTGTATCCTAGCTTAGTTTCTCAACCTTAGTTCCGTGACATTTAGGACCAGATAATTATTTGTTGTCGGGGGGCTATCCTGCGCATTGTCTGTCAGCAGCATCCCTGGCCTCTATCCAGTAGATGCCAGTAGCATTCCCCCATCCCTAGTTGTGATGATTGGCAAAAGTCCCCTTGAGGGCAAAATTGCCCTCCTAAACAATCAATGGATGGCCAGGCGCAGTGGCTCACACTGTAATCCCAGCACTTTGGGAGGTCGAGGCAGGTGGATCACGAGGTCAGGAGTTCAAGACCAGTCTGACCAAAATGGTAAAACCCTGTCTGTACTAAAAATACAAAAATTGGCTGGGTGTGGTGGCACGTGCCTGTAATTCCAGCTACTCAGGAGGCTGAGGCAGGAGAATTGCTTGAACCCTGGAGGCAGAGGTTGCAGTGAGCGGAGACTGTGCCACTGCACTCCAGCCTGGGCGACAAAGCGAGACTCCCTCTCAAAAACAACATCAACAACAAAGAATCAATGGTCTAGCTGAACTAGGAAATTTAAATCAAGTAATTCAATCATTGGTTCCCTTTTATATTCTCCATGGTGCCTAATGAGTGCTTTAATAAACGCCTATTAGCATGAAGCAACTATGACCTAGCAACTGGCAGATGCCACCAATAATCCTGTACCTTGGGACAGTAGATTCCTGAAGGATCAGTGTTTAGGACCTTGATACTAGCCATTATAAGGAGTAGAAACAAAATGACAGTCTAAAAACAGTTCCTGGCACATAATGGGTGCCCAAGAAATATCTGCTGAATAAGCTGACAATGACACTTTGATCCTTGAAGACAGGTCTCTTTAGTCCTTAGGAAAAAGTAGATTAATTCATCCACTGTAGCATATATACGTTAAGCCATGTACATTCACCCTGAATGTTCACAAATCACAAAGCTAAGTTTATCACACTTGGGGACGTTTCAAGGGTGAACACAGAGATCCTAGACAAGTCTCTTTCTAAAGACCTTTCCAAGCCATGATCATTAAAGGAACTCTTGGCAGGAAATGGTGACTCATGCCTATAATCCGAGCACTTTGGGAAGCTGAGGAAGGATGATGCCTTGAGCCCAGGAGTTTGAAACCAGTGTAGGCAACATACTGAGACCCAATATCTATAAAAAATAAAAAGTTAACTGGGCATGGTGGCACACGCCTATAGTCCCAGCTGCTTTGGAAGCTAAGGTGGGAGAATAGCTTGAGCCTATGACTGTGCCTGGGCAACAGAGCAAGACCCTGTCTCAAAAACAAAAAAAAATAAGGAACTCTAAACCACAGGGCAGATAAAACATCAGGATTCTATCAACATCACAGTACATTAAAGGGCAGCACATGAAGGGTTCAGAGTCCCTGATAATATAAAAACTCTTTCCAATTTCCTAATGACAAATACATACTCTTCAGGGTGAGTGGAAATTTTACCTTGGGCAGATCTGTAGCCAGATAGGGGAGGCTTCATTCCATTCATCTGTCCATTGCTGGACCGGCTAATGATATTCTTGGAAGAAATCGTTTCTGAGACAACAGTGCACTTAGGCTTTATGGTGGGACCTGAGCTACTAACTGTTCGCACAGGTCCCAAGCTACTCACTGGTCTTCCTGGAACTGAACTACTGACAGTCCGTCCAACTGGAGTTGAGCTACTTATGGATCTCCCCAGGCCACTGACTGACTGCCCAGGGGGACCTGAGCCACTCACTGGTCGTCGAAGTTCATGTGGACTGCTAATAGGCCGCCCAGGGCCACGAGAGCTGCCCAACGGTCTTGCAGAACTACCTGAACCACTGATAGGTCGCCCAGGGCCACTTGAGCTGCTTGCAGGTTGTCCAGGGCCACATGTACCAGTGACTGTCCGCCCAGAGGGATGTGAGCCATTGGTTGGCTTCTTGGACCCACTGATTGATCGCTCAGGTCCTGAGCTGGAGCTGCCATTCTGGCGCCTAGGCACAGGGCCAGAACTAACTGTGGGCCGAGCAACCCCTGTGCTGGGCTGCCCCGGGGCTGAGCTAGAGCTGCTGCCTGGCTGCTTGACACCTGGACTCTTAGCCTTATTGTGTGGCGTGACCATGGGCCCAGGCCTGGGATGGCTAGGATGGGACGGAGATTTTTTGGCTTTGTGCTCCATAGCAGATTTCTGAGTCCTGCTAGCAGAAGTCTTTGGGATACTTGGTGAACAGGTGCTGGAATGAGGCTTTCCAGCTCCATTGAAAACAGGTCTGTCATGACCCTCACGAAGTAAGGGTTGGGAACTATTGCCAGATCCTGCCTTGATCCTCTCTCCTGGCATGGATTTGGATGAAGACAAAGCTAAGTGCTTCTCATTGGCCATGCTGGGTCTTGATTTCTTCTCAGCATGAGGAAGGGGCATTCCTTTGGAAGAAGGATGCCTGTCTCCAGAACCTTTACTAAGTTTTGTGCCCACACTTTCTTTCTGAGAGGGTGTCTTTTTGGACACAGTTGGAGGTAGTTTAGCATCTGTCTCAAGTTTTTTTCTCCTACGCTTTCGTTCAAGGAATTCTCGCTCCCTAAGTTCTTCTGCAGTCATAGGTCGCTCTTCTGATTTCTTCACTACCTTGATTTCCACTGGTTCAAACTGCTTTTTCTCAGCCAGCCTGAGTAAATCAGTGAAGTTCATGGGTGGTGGGGCACTTTTAAGGGGGACCTTTGGTTTGCTTTCAACTTTGGGAGGTTCTTGCTCTTCCTCATACTCCTGCTCTGACTCTGCATGATTGTATTCAAGGAATTCATTCTCTTCTTCCATTTCATACTCTCGGTCGGTTCCTTGGCTGGTATGGCTTTCCGTTGCCTGCCTCTTCTTTGACTTTTCCTCAATAGGGATCCCATCGTAACCATGGAAATTATCCTTTGTCCTCTTGGCCATAGCTCTTGCTTTCTTGTCATGTTTGAGCTCAATTCGCTTTTTCACTAGTTCTTCTTTTCTCCTTTTCTCCTCTAAGGCTAAAAGGGACAAAACAAAAATATATTATTATTTTAAGACGCCAGTACGCTCAAGTGAAAACACAATGTTCAGGTTACAGTTTGAAGACATCTAGGAATTAAATGAGGAAGTCATTTGAACAAGTATCAGTTGAGTCATTTTTACATAATGAGTGGGAGACATACGGGTTTTTCTATATGACTAGGCAAGTGAGAGTCTTGGTTTTCAGCTTTAAATATAGAAAATACTTTGGAGGGGTGTGGTGGATCACGCCTGTAATCCCAGCACTTTGGGAGGCTGAGGTGGGCAGATTATGAGGTCAGGAGTTCAAGACCAGCCTGACCAACAAGGAGAGACCACATTTCTAAAAAAAAAAAAAAAAAAGTTAAAAAAAATTAAATTAAAAAAAAAAGAAAGCAAAGAAAATACTTCAAATGGAATACATTACCAAGTTAAGGGAACATCAGTATCCACTTAGCGGTTGTTATTAATTATGATTCAGTGAATACTTAAACATACTGAATCAGTTTCTTTGTATTTGCATTAAGTAGAACTATTCAAGATAAAGGCTTTAAAACTTACCTCTATTTTAGCCTTTTAGATAGCATTCTGTTAATACAAATTAAAACACAAAATGGGTAGAAACACTTTCAGAGCCAAGGTTAAATTAAAGAAAGACTGGAGTTCTTATTGAGGACTTACTATGACCAATTAGAAGACATGGTTACTAACCCCTAACAAGCTGTTACTTCAAGGGGAGAAAAAGATAAAACTTTTATACCAATGATCAAGATAAGATATGTAAAGCCATGAATACACAATTAGTTAACCTGGACACACAAACACGCACACATGCACCCCCTCCCAAATCTGTTGGCCTGTTATGTTTTTATAAATAGCCACTGGTTTAGTACAAACTAGATGTGAAGACAGAAGACTTTAAAATTGAGAATAAGGCTATAGATACATACCTTTTTGTCTGAGCTCCTCTTCTCTCCTTTTAAGAAAAGCTTGTACAGCTGCTGATTGGACACCTTTAACTTTTGGGTCTTTTTTCGGAGGCCCCACTGCCAAACTATACCTTTTCTAAAAATAAAAACAGTAAAAGTTATAAGCAATTCAACTTTTAAAATGTATTATTAGGTATAAGGCACTGTGCCAGGTAACAAGAGGTATAAATGTTAACTGTGAAACCTATTCTGAATAATTGAAAGATCATACAACCCATAGTAAAGCTTAGCTATAAAATTTCAGACTAAATATTTATTATGTATGGCTATTTTTGAGTACAATTTGGGATGTTACATATTCTATTATATTCTATGTAACACCCCAAAATAATGCATAATGCATAAATGAACAATTCACAGAAACGCTGTTTTCAGGCTATTTTCCAAAAAAGTACCTGGACTGGGTAACTAAATGAAATTACCGCTTCGAAGAATGGATTATTTGTGTTTTAAAATTCTGATAGAGGCTAGGTGCAGTGGCTCATGCCTGTAATCCCAGCACTTTAGGAGGCCGAGGCGGGCAAATTACAAGGTCAGGAGTTCGAGTCAGGTCAGGAATGCCTGGCCAATATGGTGAAACCCCATCTCTACTAAAAGCACAAAACGTTAGCTGGGCATAGTGGCGGACACCTGTAATCCCAGCTACTCAGGAGCCTGAGGCAAGAGAATCACTTGAACCTGGGAGGTGGAGACTGCAGAAAGCTGAGATCGTGCTACTACACACTGTACTCCAGCCCAGTGACAGAGTGAGACTCAGTTTAAAAAAAAAAATCCCAATTTAGGCCGGGCATGGATGGCTCACGCCTGTAATCTCAGCACTTTGGGAGGTCAAGGCAGGTGATTGCCTGTGGTGGGAGTTGGCGACCACCCTGGCCAACATAGTGAAACTCTGTCTCTACCAAAAATACAAAAATTAGCCGGGCGTGATGATGCATGCCTGTAATCCCAGCTACTCAGGAGGCTGAGGCAGGAGAATGGTTTGAACCCGGGAGGCAGAGGTGCAGTGAGCCGAGCTCACGCCACTGTACTCCAGCCTGGATGACAGAGCAAAACTCTGTTTCAAAAATAAATAAGTAAATGAATACAATTCTGATTTAAAAAATAACCTTCCTGGCTGGGCACAGTGGCTCATACCTGTAATCCCAGCACTTTGGGAGGCTGAGGCGGTGTGGATAACCTGAGGCCCAGAGTTTGAGACCAGCCTGACCAACATGGAGAAACCCCACCTCTGCTAAAAACACAAAATTAGCTGGGCATGGTGGTGCATGTCTGTAATCCCAGCTACTCAGGAGGCCGAGTCAGGAGAATCGCTTGAACGTGGGAGGCAGAGGTTGTGGTGAGCCGAGATCGTGCCATTGCACTCCAGCCTGGGCTACTACAGAGTGAGACTCTGTCTTCCTTAGAATGAAGCATTTCAAAAAATCTATGCAAGAAGGGCCCAATTCTCAGTAACTTTTAGCTGTAGCTCTTATGTTCACTAAATGTTAATTTGGCTCACAACCTCTCTTTTAGATAGGTTTCTGTAACACCCAAAATATGCTTACATTATCCTGGCACAGATGAAGTCTCTGGACTTCGGTATTTATGTAACTACATCAAGAAATCACTAAACTCAAGTTATGTTAATTTGAACTACAAAAGGAAAAATAGTTCCACTTTATAAGTACCTATTATGAGAGAAATATGATAAACACAGAGCTAAAATAAATTCAGACCAGGGATGATTCACTTCTAGAACCATTCCACATTAAATCCAGGAAATGAGATTTTAAAGTGTCCTCCTTTTTTTTGTTAGGCAGATGCCATTCTCATCTAATGTACCTGTTGCTGTGGCTAGCAGAAAAAGAAACATGTCCAAGAACAAATTGAGACAACTTAGGAACAACTTAGAAATCAAAAAAGTATTCCCAAATATTTATAAAATTCTTGGAGGAAAGCCAAAAGATATGTGCTTACTATAAGGCTGCCAAATACGACATATCTTGAAACAGGCTGGAAGTTCCAACCAAATTAGTCTACCAATGATACAGCTGGCCAAGGAAGAAGGCTCTAATCCAACCAGAAAATCTTGCTATCATGATAGTAATGCTGAGAAGTGACATATCCTTGATAGAGAGAAATCCCAAGACAGCATCCAGATTTCTTTCCCAGTCACCTTGGCTAGGTCCCAGTGAGATCCTTTAAATAGTCCATATCTTTGTAAATTTAATTTTAGACTCTTTCCTTAGTGGACAGGGGCTCAATATTTAAAGGAAAAAAGGGAGAGGGAAAGGGAGAAGAGAAAGAGAATACTGCTAACCTAACCAGATATATATAAAATTACCCTAGTTTACAAGAAAAGAACCACACAGGTCTTAATTACAAGCTTACATTTTCATTGTGGAAAGGGCACCACAATGAATAGGATTCAAAGTTAAGATATACAAAAACTCATAAGTGGAGGCACGCACACACTCCACTCGATCCCATTAGGGATTTGGAAGCAGAGGAAGGTGGATTTTTTTTTCACCAAAACTTAAGATTTTCCTGGCCAGGTACAGTGGCTCACGCCTGTAATCCTAGCACTTTGGGAGGCTGAGGCAGGAGGATCACTTGAGCCCAGGAGTTAAGAGGCCAGCCTAGGCAACATGGTAAGAACTCATCTCTTAAAAAAAAACAAAACATTTTTTTTCCTTTCCCTGTCCATTATATACCTCATAGAGTTGCCTGCCAAATCAAAGCCCCACATAAGGTTTTCCCAAGAAAAATGCAAATACATATATTGGCATTACTTATTTAAAACAGGACTGGTTTGCTGTCTAGATAACCTAGCACTGAGCACTACCTAACATGATTTTGGGATAGATAACTTTTGTCTTAACCTGGGACTGCAAGAATTAGAAAATGGGATCTGACAAACCAAAAAGCTGCTCTTGACTGAATACTGGTACCCAAAAGGGAAAACAGAGTCAATGGGGCATAGTTTTTTGTTTTTTTTTTTTCTGTTGAGATGGAGTCTTGCTCTGTTGCAATGCTGGAGTGAGTACAGTAGCATGATCTTGGCTCACTGCAACTTCCACCTCCTGGGTTCAAGTAAGTCTTCTGCCTCAGCCTCCTGAGTAGCTGGGACTGCAGACGCGCGCCACCATGCCTGGCTAATTTTTGTATTTTTAGTAGAGATGGGGTTTCACCAAATTGGCCAGGCTGGTCTCGAACTCCTGACCTCGTGATCTACCCACCTCAGCCTCCCGAAATGCTGGGATTACAGGCGTAAGCTACCACGCCTAGCCAATAGCCAATAGGGCATAGTTTAATGCAGTGTTTACCAAGCTTCAGTCATTTGCATGTTACCTTTATGATTTTTGCCTTTGTGGTATACTACCTATACTATTATTTACTAATTTTAAAAAATATACAGACCTGGCTGGGTGCAGTGCCTTATGCCAGTGATCCCAGCACTTTGGGAGGCCAAGTCAAGTGGATACCCGGAGGTCAGGAATTTGAGACCAGCCCGGCCTTGAACTCTAGTAAAACCCCATCTCTGCTAAAAATACAAAAATTAGCCAGGCATGGTGGCTCACGTCTGTTGTCCCAGCTCCTTGGGAGGCTGAGGCACAAGAATCGCTTGAACCCGGGAGGCAGAGGTTGCAGTGAGCCGAGATCACGCCACTGAACTCCAGCTTGGGCAACAGAGTGAGACTTGGTCTCAAAAAAAAAAACCAAAAAACACAGACCTAACATCATGATCTGTTATTATAGCTTTACCTCAGCAATAATATCCATAAAACGACTGACTTGAACAACTAGTTATATTTTTCCAATTCATATAAAAATACATAGTATTAAAATAAAAAATTTTGTAAAAATGTAGAAATATTTTAAATGATATATTTGTATACCATTTACATCCAGGCCCTATATGTACTTTCTTTAAGAAACACTGACTTGCCGGGCGCGGTGGCTCACGCCTGTAATCCCAGCACTTTGGGAGGCCGAGGTGGGCGGATCACAAGGTCAGGAGTTCGAGACCCAGCCTGGCCAACATGGTGAAACCTCTTTCTACAAAAAATACAAAAATCAGCCGGGCACAGTGGCGCATGCCTGTAATCCCAGCTACTCAGGAGGCTGACGCAAGAGAATCACTTGAACCAGGGAGTCTGAGGTTGCAGTGAGCCAAGATCGTGCCACAGCACTCCAGCCTGGTGAGAAAGCAAGACTCAACCTAAAAAAAAAAAAAGAAACACTGACACAATGACTTAGTCTGGGCGCGGTGACTCATGTCTATAATCCTAGCACTTTGGGAAGCTGAGGTGGGTGGATCACCTGAGATCCGGAGTTCGAGACCAGCCTGGCCAATATGGTGAAACCCCATCTCTACTAAAAATACAAAAATGAGCTGGATGTGGTAGCAGGCACCTGCAATTCCAGCTACTTGGGAGGCTGAACTGCTTGAACCCGGGAGCCAAGATTGCTCCAGTGCACTCCAGCCTGGGTGAGAAGAGTGAAACTCGGTTGGTGGGGTGGGGGGAGAAACACTGACTTAGGGAACAACAATACAGGAAAGGCAGAAAAACAAGGAAGGTGGTGTTCAGGAACTGATTTGCTTTGAAAAGAATTACAAAAAAAAAAAACAACAACTAGAAAGGAAGAAAAGAATTACAAAGGGTACTTTTAGCTTTTTTTCGAAGTATACACCTATTCTCATCAATTTTTATGCCAATTTCAAATTCTGCCCTTTTTAAAACCCCTCTAATTGTTAAGGCTACTTAAGCTGGCCTCACATTCAACCCAACAACTTTGCCATATTTGTTGTCCTGTCCTTATGATGCAGAAGAAATTCAATAAATCTATAAAATGTCTATTTTTGTTGATTTTCTAGGAAACAACTTAAAAAGCCAGTAGTAAGGCAAGGTCAGCACTGCTTTAATGAGGCTTAATCTTGTTTACATGAACTGAGCGACAGTCAATTTCTTATATCCTCTGTAGCTTAAAAATGTACTCAGGCTAGGCATAGTGGCTCACACCTGTAATCTCAGCACTTTGGTAATCTCAGCACTTTGGGAGGCTAAGGCGAGAGGATTGCTTGAGCACAGGAGTTCAAGACCAGCCTGGGCAACACTGAGCAACCCTGTCACTCCCAACAATTTAAAAATTAGCTGGGCATAGTGGCACACACCTGTGGTCCCGGCTACTCGGGAGGCTGAGGCAGGAGGATTGTCTCAGCCAGGGAGATGGAGGTTACAGTGAGCCGTGGTTGTGCTACTGCACTCCAGTCTGTGCAACAGAGTAAGACCCTGTCTCAAAAAAAAAAAAAAAAAAAAAAAAAGCACTCAACAGCGCAGGTACCAATAAAATATTGAAACACGCAGGCAAAGTTTAGGTTCACAACCTAGAAAAAGACTGGATTACCAGCCAGGCGTGGTGGCTCACACCTGTAATCCCAGCACTTAGGCGGGCGTATCACAAGGTCAAGAGATCAAGACCATCCTGGCCAACATGGTGAAACCCCGTCTCTACTAAAAATACAAAAATTAGCCAGGCATGGTGGCACACACCTGTAGTCTCAGCTACTTGAGAGACTGAGGCAGGAGAATTGCTTGAACCAGGGAGGCAGAGGTTGCAGTGAGCCGAGATCATGCCACTGCACTCCAGCCTGGCAACAGAGCAAGACTGTCTAAAAAAAAAAAAAAAAAAAAAAAGACTGGGTCACCACAGATCACCTTTATAAACACTTTTCAGTGGCCGGGCATGATGGCTCCATATCTGTAATCCTAATACTTTGGGAGGCTGAGGTGAGAGGATTAATTGAACCCAAGAGTTCAGGACTAGCCTGAGACGCCATCTCTACAAATACAAAAATTAGCCGGACATGGTGATACATGCCTGTAGTACTAGCTACATGGCTGATGTAGGAGGAGGATGGCCTGAGCCCAGCAGGTAGAGGCTGCAGTGAGCCATGATTGTCAGGCCCCCATAATCAATTCTCTGAAATGAATCTTACTGGTTCTCTGGAGAACACTGACAGATACAGTGGCCTTTTGTATCGGGCTCCTTTCACATAGCATGTTTTCAAGGTTCATGTTGTAGCATGTATCAATATTTCCTTCCTTTTTGTGGCTGAACAATATCCCGTTGTACAGATATACCATCTATTATTTTTATATTCATCAGCTGAATATTCAGACTGTCTCTACTTTTTGGCTATTATGAATAATGCTGCTGTGAACATTTGTGTACAAGTTTTTATGTAGATGCACATTTTCCTTTCTCTTAGGTATAGGACCACACATCTTTTTATCTATCATTGAGCAGGCAAGACCTTTCAAAATGGGGTTGCAATCAGACCCTGGTATCAAAAGATGTGTTGTAATGGAATATTTTAAGAGACAGCTCCCCAGTCCCACACTAGAGTAGCCCAGTGGAGAATCATTAAAAAAAAATCTTCAGGCTGTATTACATTTTATACTACTTAATAAGCCAGAAGAACTATTTGGTACCCCCCCATCCCCGCATCAGATGGTCATCTTTAGCTCTAGCAGCAGCACATCAAGATGCACCCATCAATTCTGAATCTGATTCAAGGCACCAGGCTGCTTCATTGTTTGAGCTTCATGAAAAGCAGCTGGACAAGAGTTTCTTTTATCCTAAGCATATCCATTTTATTACACTGCAAGCCAACTCAGTCATTCTGCTACACCCCAATGAATGATCCACCACAGTGATGCTTGTCATTTAAACACAACATCAGAGGTTTTTGCCAAGATTTGTAATTCTGAAGCCAACAGATTTAGAAAATATTAAGTTACTTTAAATCATATCTGTTCCTTGCATTGAAACTGTATCATCTAGTTCAGATTAAGAAAACAAGGAGATGTCAGTTTAGAAATATGTGTACACCAAATATTGTATGTTATGTTGGAATCAACAGTCAATCCCTGGCAGGGTGCGGTGGCTCATGCCTGTAATCCCAGCACTTTGGGAGGCCAAGGTGGGCGGATCACCTGAGGTTGGGAGTTCAAAACCAGCCTGACCAACATGAAGAAACCCTGTCTCTACTAAAAATATAAACTTAGCCAGGCACAGTGACGCATGCCTGTAATCCCAGTTAATCAGGAGGCTGAGGCGGGAGAATCGCTTGAACCTGGGAGGCGGAGGTTGTGGTGAGCCGAGATCTCACCATTGCACTCCAGCCTGGCAGCCTGGGCAACAAGAGTGAAACTCCGTCTAAAAAAAAAAAAAAAAAAAAAAGAAAAAAAGCCAATCCCTCCATGAAAGCTGTTCTTTACTCAGGAGCTAACATATTGTTTTAATTGTAGAAAATATAAATTTTCTGATGGTTTTACATAAGAGATTTGTAACTGGTTAGAATTAGGAGTTAGGAATATTCAAAGAATACCACATCCTTAACTTTAAGAATCACCAATTTAAAAAAATTTTCTCAGAACATCAGTCAGGGAATGAAAGTAGGCCTGGAAAACCAATGGTTCCATTAGAACTATTTAGCTGTGTGGCTAAGAGGGTAAAAATTAGTAACATGCCCTAAAACATGCTATTCATAATTGCCATGGAGTTAAATGTAAAGTTTACTGTTACTGTGTTTACAAAAACATACCTGGTTATAAAATGTAATAATATCAGATAGATGTCTCAAGGAGTCTCTAGTCCAACCTCTATGTTAGAACAGAGACACCTGTGTATTTATTGGCAATCACACAGTTTATAGCAGAGTCTGAATTAGAATCCAGATATCCTAACTCAGCCCCAAAAGTGTTCTCACTACAACACACCCCACTTTTTTTTTTTTTAAGAGATAAGAGTCTCGCTTCCCCAGACCTTGCCTATATAAAAGATCCTCAAATCTCTCCATTTTGGAGCACTTAATTTGGCTATTATGAATAACGCTGCTGTGAACATTTGTGTACAAGTTTTTATGTGGATGTATGTCTTCCTTTATCTTGGGTATATGATCATAAATCTTTTTAATATTGAGCTGACAAGACCTTTCCAAAGGGGACTGCAATCAGATCCTGGTATCAAAATATGTGGTACTGGAATATTTTAAAAGACAGCTCCCCCTAACCCATAGGAGAATCATGTTTAAGAAAAAAAAAAGCTGCAGGCTGGGTTACATTATATTCTACTTAATATGGCAGGATTATCTGGCACATAGAGGATGCATCCTGAAATACACACGTTTTGAAATGTTCTGCTGTAGGATTATCTGTCTGCTCTGTGGAGTCTGCATCTTCCCAGGTAGCAACCCTCAAACAGCACTCAAATAAGCTCAATATCATATTGCCAGGACCTCATTATTAAGGTTAACAGATCCAAGGGTGGGGAGCAACCCAGTTACAATCCATTATAGATCAAATGTTACCTGCAGAAAAAAGTCTTCAGCAAAAACTTTTTTGTTGGCCCACACTCTTCTTTAAAAGAAAATGTAACTACTACGCAAATTGTAGGCTTCTTTTAAATACAGGGAGCTTCGCACCTATCGTTTTTTATCCAGACTACTTCAAGAATTTACATTATCTACCTGATCCCTAATGACATCTGAATTTGCTGTCCTAGTTACTCTCCTGGGCTCTAACTTTCAGCACCTATGGTTCTTATCCTTAAGGGACTATAGGCAAACCCCCAAATTCTGGAATACCTGGTACCACATGAAGGTTTGCCCTTTACCTTTTGGTTTGGGGGCGGTCATACCAGAGCTTTGGTATCTTTTCTGGGTTGTTTTTCACAGTCTGACTGGGAGAAAGACCATATAACTTGTCTTATGCTTTATAAGTCATCAATTATAGCTATGTGATGGCCGGGCACGGTGGCTTGCGCCTGTAATTCCAGCATTTTGGGAGGCTGAGGTGGGCAGATCCCTTGAGGCCAGGAGGTTGAGACCAGCCTGGCCAACATGACAAAAACCCATCTCTACTAAAAACACAAAAATTAGCTGGGTGTGGTGGCACACAGCTGCAGTTCCAGCTACTCAAGAGGCTGAGGCCAGAGAATCACTTGAACCAGGGTGGCGGAGCTTGCAGCGAGGCAAGATCACATTACTGCACTCCAGCCTGGGCAACAGAGACTTTGTCTCAAAAAAAAAAAAAAAAAAAAAAAATTATAGCTATGTGAAACCTATAAGAATCTACATCCTAAGCTCTACTATTCTACCAAAACAAGACAACTACTTTGTTTTTCCTACTAGAACCCAGGGAGAAAAAGTTCAAGTTTACTAAAAATATATTTTCTTCTGTATATATAAACAGAGCCAGTGACGACAACTGGTTTCATCACCTTGATCAGCAGTTATTATTTATTTCACCTTTCCATTGGGAAATGATAGTGTGCCTAATATTTCTGGGCCTGATGCAATTCTATCTTTAACATAAAAACAATTTCTGTTAAAAAGAAACAAAAAAATGATGATTAGGGAAATACTCATAGCTTCTCAAGCCAGATAAGATAAGTACCTTTAAAAGATAGAGCTCTGGCCGGCGCGGTGGCTCAGTGCGGGCTGAGGTAGGCGGATCACAAAGTCAGGAGATGAAAACCATCCTGACCAACATGGTGAAACGCTGTCTCTACCAGAAGTACAAAAATTTGGGTGTAGTGGTATGCGCCTGTAATCCCAGCTACTCAGGAGGCTGAGGCAGGAGAATCACTTGAACCCGGGAGGCAGAGATTGAGCCACTGCACTCCGGCCTTCCAGCCTGGTGACAAAGCAAGATTTCCTCTCAAAAAGAAAAAAAAAGGTCTGAAGGGCTGAAGTGGCTGCATGGGTTTTGGATTTTACACTAATCGTTGCTAGTCACTGGATTTCCTTACCATAGTAAAGCTCTGACCGAAGAACTCTGAAGACTTAAATTTTGAGCATTAGCTCTGATAGGTTCCAAATGAAGGTGGGAGGAGAAGGTGGCTAACAGGGAAAAATGAACCAATCAACAGAGAGATGCAGCCTAGTTGTTAATTATTGCAAAGCCTCTGTGGGTCTCAGATCAATTGATCAATCATTTAAGTTTATATCAGCAGGGCGTATATAGGGCAGGGAGGGGTGAAGCTGTCTTTTTAATTTATTTTTGAGACAGAGTCTCGCTCTGTTGCCCCGGCTGGAGTGCAGTGCCATGATCTCCACTCACTGCCACCTCTGTCTTACTGCAACCTCTGCCTCGAGGGTTCAAGTCATTCTCCTGCCTCAGTTTCCCAAACAGCTGGGATTACAGGCATGCGCCACCACACCTGGCTGATTTTTGTATTTTTAGTAGAGATGGGGTTTCACCACGTTGGCCAGGCTGGTCTCCTGACCTCAGGTGATCCACCGGCCTTGGCCTCCCAAAGTGCTGGGATTACAGGTGTGAGCCACAATGCCCAGCCAGAAATAAAGCTGTTAACTGATACTACAGTTTCTAATTCTCTATTTGTTTTTAAAATTGTGAAATATCATAGACATAGTGTTCAATGTAACAAATTATTACAAAGCAAATATCCCTGTAAGCCACCATCCAAGTCAAGAAACATTTCAAGACAGGCCTGGTGCAGTGGTTCATACCTGTACTCCCAGCACCTTGGGAGGCCGAGGCGGGCTGATCACTTGAGGCCAGGAGTTTGATACCAGCCCCGTCTCTACTAAAAATACAAAAAAATTAACTGGGTGTGGTGGCGCACACCTGTATTCCCAGCTACTCCGGAGGCTGAGGCAGGAGAACAGCTTGAACCCGGGAGGCGGAGGCTGCAGTGAGCCAAGATTTTGCCACTTGCACGCCAGCCTGGGCATCAGAGTGAGACTTCATCTCAAAAAAAAAAAAAGGGCGAAAAAAGTTTTCTTTTAAAATGGATGGCAAAAAAAGAAAAAAGCTTTATTTTAAAAAAGATGAAATAAATATGGGCAAATGTTAATATGCTAAATATGGGGTATGGGCATATTGGAGATGCGTTAATATTTATGTTTGAAAGTGTCCAAATTACTTTAAGCTGATAAAGAAAAAGTAAGATCAATATTTTCAAAGGGATAAAAGAATGAACTAGACTCAGAAGACCAAAAAAAAAAAAATGGCAGAAGAGTTAAAAAATGAATATTGCAATATACGAAAATCTAGGAAATGCAGAGCACTTCGTGGGAGCTCAATAAATTCTAGCTGAATTGACTTTGAGAGCCGTTTTAGTTCTACACCTCCCTGCTCAAACCACAGGCATCACAATGCAACTCACCGGTTTACAACTGTGCTGTGGGTACCATCTGAAGATCTGGAAATGATTAGCTTATGCAAAACAGCCACAACCCCAGAAACCAGGCGCTCTCCACCACTTGAGCATTTAAGTCTTACACAGCTCTTGCGACTGTAAGCGAACTGACAAACATCTACTGAGCAAACAGGACCTATTTTAAACAAAGACTGAAATCTGGAAGGCTACAAGTAAACGGAAGTTGAAACTAGCTCACCTGTTCTGTTGGCCAAGGATTTCGTGGAATCTGCTAAACTTCTCTTCCCCAAACAAAAGATACCCATCCCCTGGGAGGTGATAATCTAATCACCTCGGTGGCTGAGTGAGTGGGGCCGAGTCAGAGAATTTTTTCAAGAAATCACTAAATGTTTGACCTGAAGATCGATGAGAAGCCAGCCAAAAGGCTAACAGGCCAAGTACCCCAAAGCCTCTAACTCCCTTCCATACATGCTTCCTTCCCAACCTCTGGGCTGAAGTTTACGCCGAAGCCAAAAACTACCAGCGCTAGAATCCTCTGCGTGCCAGGCACGGCTCACTCACCGCTTTCACGCAATTCTAACTAAAACACCCAAACCGCAAAGTCCCTGATGCAGGGGTAAATAAGCCGGCGAAACCCATTCACAGGAAAGCTCCCGCATCTCGTTCAAGCCCTTTTCCCCTCGAGTTCCCAAGAGTATAAACCCAAAAAAAGGAAATAAGGCGTCCTGGTCTTTCCTCTCCTGGAACCGATAGGTGGCTGCCTAGAAGTTCCATGGGCCACACACATTCCAAACTTGGAAGACTGGGGTCCCCTACATTGACGCCCCAGCTGCTACTTACCGGCACATTGTTGACACCTTGTCCCTTGGAAGCTATCAAGAGAATTTCTCTGAAGTCCATGTTGGGCTGAGGCGGGAGAGACTGGGCCAGGCACTCGGAAAGAACTGACAGCACACCTAACCGCGGCGCCCAGCTACAGCCAAGTGCCCTGCCTCGGCAGTCCCACTCCCACCTCGCCTCTGCGGGACCACTTCCGGCGCCTGCCTATGCCGTCTGCCCGCCCCCTTCCCTCCACGGCCTATATCCTTTCAGGGCCGCCACGGAGCTCGCGAGTCCCTGCGTAACTTCCGCTTTTAGGCCGAGATTCGTACAAACGTGATACGTGGCTGCTGGCGTCGGCCCCAGGGGCAGGGACTAGGCCCTTTAGCGACCGAAGGGGTGTGGCTAAGAGTAGAGCAGCTTCGCTGTTGGCCAGGGCGCGAGGCCTCGTCATCTTGGTGCTTCTTAGTGCTCCGGGTAGGGAAAGTCAGAGGGTGGAGGGTTTACTTGCCAGGCCTGGGTTCTCTGGGTGTCACGGGTGGGCGCTCAGATCCAAAACGGCAGCGCCACAACAGCTGAACAGACAGGTCTCGAGCCGGGGGTTCGGCTACCGGTGTCTAGGCGCTCGTGAAGCTGCGCAGGCGCACACGGCAGCGCCGTGGTCCTGTCTCGGATGCACATTACTCATCAAATTCTGGCACCTGCTGTGCGCTCACCTCCTACTCAGATGCACGCGTGCCGGGGATGGGGGCACGCGCTTACTGCTTTTGACCGGTTTGGAAAATAAGTTTTGCGTAGGACAGCCAACCTGTGTTTTTGCCCAGGCAATGAATTAAGGAATTTTTCACATACAGACCCAGCCTTGACATACTTTGGTGTGCTGATGGAACATATGCCTCATATTCATAGTCATTGCGATCCTAGTCCAGACTTCCTTTTGAGAGTTATCTTGGATATGTAAGGCCATTTAGACTTAGTAAAATAGACAAACCTGGGTCTCGAAGTGGGAACCGGCCAGGGGATTGATAGCAAACAGGTATTCAAAATCTTTTCGGTGGGATGGAAATGCCTCCAAACTGGATTGTGGGGATGGTTGCACTATACATGTACTAAAAATCGTACACTTAAGACGGGCGAATGGATTCCTGTAATGGCTACTTCCTTGAAGGCAGTGTTACGTGGAACCTATTAATCTCAGCATCCGGAGCTCCAGAAAGGGAAAATTTCAAATCAGATAGAATTCTGTATATACCATTTCTTTGGAACCTTCAGCCCTCAAGATTCCAACATCAAGGCCAGGCGCGGTGGCTCACGCCTGTAATCCTAGCACTTTGGGAGGCTGAGGTGGGTGGATCACCTGAGGTCAGGAGTTCAAGACCAGCCTGGCCATCATGGTGAAACTCCATCTTAAAAAAAAAAAAAAGATTCCAACATCAAGACCTCAGTTTCAACACAGTTGTCCTCATGTCACTGCTTTTGGTGCTGCCTGTTGTCGAAGAGAAGCCGGTGATGCAATCGCCCTCTTGTTAGGTGTGGTTCTCAGAATTACAGGCATTTGTGTCTGCTTGTGGGTATATGCAGGAAATGGACAGATGTGGCTTTGAAAGGCCAACTGAATCAAACCTCACCTTTGTGCTATAGAGGCTAAACCTGAGCATTCGTGTCCGAAAGTTTCCAAGAATCAGTAAATAAGGGAGTTTTATATTTTTCATTGCTTCCATGAAATGGGAACAAACATATTTAAATTGAAAAAAAAGTTTTCTTTTTTTTTTTTTTGAGACAGAGTCTTGCTGTCACCAGGCTGGAGTGCAGTGGTGCAATCTCGGCTCACTGCAACCTCTACCTCCTGGGTTCAAGTGATTCTCCTGCCTCAGCCTCCCAAGTAGCTGGGACTACAGGCGCGTGCCACCATGCCCAGCTAATTTTTGTATTTTTAGTAGAGACGGAGTTTCACCATGTTGGCCAGGATGGTCTTGATCTCTTGACTGTGTGATCTGCCTGCCTCGGCCTCCCAAAGTGCTGGGATTAAGGTGTGAGCCTCCATACCTGGCCGAAAAAAAATGTTTTCTTTACAACAAATAATGGACAGAGAAATGGACCCTATAATTTGTATCTGCTAGTTAGAAAGGAGGTCAAAGAAGAAAGATGGCTGAAATTTATATAAGTAATATTTCATAGTTTTAGAATTCTCAAAACATGTGAAGTAGGAAGAAGGAAGTTCTTGCCCAGAATCTTAGGAAATCACCACTGTTTGGTTATATCACTGCCTCCTGAATCGCTGAGGAGTCTTTTGTCCATCTTTTTATTAGATTTTTGTTGTCTCTCATGTTAATATTGTATTTAGATATCAGAGAGTCAGCCAAAAAGGGCAACTTTTATTGCTGGGAGAAAAATGTTTAGAAAAATGTGTTCAGTGTATCTAATACTGAAATGCAGAAAAAAAATGTTAAAAAAATAGGCATTGACATGGAAAAGAGATTTAATATTAAGAGAAAAACTTCTCAGTTGCTTGACCGTTTGGAATTTGGCAAAGAAAAAACAAGAGAAAAACTTTATATTAACTGAGTAACATCCTTCTAATGAGAAGTACTATATTAACTATAAACCCATTATATTGTAAAAAAAAAAAAAAGATGGGTGAATGATACCGCATGCAAATATGTCAATAAAGCTGTTAAAACATGCTAGGCAAAGCTACTGGGTCTTACTCTTTGATGCTTTAATGCTGTGAAAGTAATTCAAAACCAAAGCTGTTGGAACTTTAAATTATTTTACGCCCTAAGTGAATGTCTTTATGGAACCTGAGCCACATAACAGGCAGCTGTCTTTGTTTCTCTGATTATAGCTTAGCCTTTCTTTCCTACATTGTTTTGTAAAATGTAAAAGACTAGAGGATGCCAGAGAATGGAGGTTACAGTGAGCCAAGATCGTGACATTGCACTCCAGCCTGGGCAACAAGAGCAAAACTCCATCTCAAAAACAAACAGAAGCAAACAAGGAAGCCAGAGAAGACCCCATTGATCTTCATTACAGATGAACTTCCCTCTTCTCTTACACAGAGACCTCACGACTAGCCTACTATCTAGGATGGAATGTTAAATACACTCTTTAAATTAGAAAAAAGAAAAAGGTGAGGGGACAGCTGTAACTAATCAGATTGCTGTAACTCGTAAACCAGCCTTGTATGGAAATTTGTACTCCTGTTAAATTTCTTTGCTTTCTATCTATGTAAATAAGACCTTAACTTTTCAGCTTCAGAGCACTGACCCCATTCCTTTGGATTCTGTGTTTCCTGGATGGCTGTCCTCAGCTTTGCATTTCAATAACTCTTTTAAACTAGATTCTGATCCTTTTGATTATTTCAGGTTGACAATGCCTGCCAAATTGGAATTTCTCCGTATCAGGCAGCCCAAGCAACAGACCAAGATTTAACCTTTGTCTAAGGGCAGAATTGAAATTCTCAACTATTCCCTTTGGGGAGTCCAGCGTAGCATAGAGCTCACAAACGTACCTTTCTTTTTTATTTTTTTTTTAATGTTCTCAAAAATTTTATTATAAAACAGAACAATGCCAAAATAAAGCTTACACATTAATATTTACATTATATTCAAAATATAACTTTGAGGAGGGCGGGGCAAAAAGAAAAAAGAAAAAATACATATAACTTTATGAACAGAAGTATCCCATCTTCTTTTTCTTTTCTGTTTTCTTTGCATCACTGATTTGCATTTTACTTAATCTTATAATTTAGAAAAGAATGCTTGAGAGGACTTTAAGGCCTTGTCTTTACCTTCATCCTGCAATTAAAAACAACACATGTGGCCAGTCGCGGTGGCTCATACCTGTAATACCAGCACTTTGAGAGATCGAGGTGGGCAGGTCATGAGGTCAAGAGTTTGAGACCAGCCTAACCACAATGGTAAAACCCTGTCTATAGTAAAAATACAATAATTATCTGGGCATGGTGGTGCGCACCTGTAATCCCAGCTACTCAGGAGGCTGAGGCAGGAGAATCGCTTGAACCCAGGAGGCAGAAGTAGCAGTAAGCCAAGATTGCACCACTGCACTCCAGCCTGGGCGACAGAGCAAGAGTCTGTCTCAAAACAAACAAACAAACAAAAACCACACGCTTATGCTGTAAAATGTACTGGTAAGTGAAAAAAGCCAAAAACATAATAGTACATCATTACAACAACATACACAACTATAAATATGAAAAAGAACTAGAATTACAAAAAACTAAGCATAAAGGTATTCTATACATTCTATACTGCTACAATGTGCTTACAATTTAAGGAAGAAGGGAGTGGAAGAAAAGCTGCTGCCAGGACCCAGGCGATTGTGAGAACCCTAGACGAAAAACTCCAGAAAGTTTAAGGCTGTGATTCCTGCCAGTCAGCAGCATGCGTGTCCATCCCGCAGGGGGACTGTGGGCTGGCTCAGATGTTCCGGTCACCCAGCACTTTCCCCCCAAAAGTCCCCTTGAGCAGTTTCCTTTCCTTTGTCCTCACCTTTACGAAGGAAGCTTTGCCAGTTCCGTCAGCTGTTTAACTCCTCCAAAGCTACTGCTTTTTTTTTCAGTTGGTACTCTATTGAGCAGGTAGTGTGATCCTTCAGTGGCTTCCCATTGTCCTTAGCATAAAGACCAAAATCCTAACCCTGAGTGTGGCCTATAAGGATTGCTGTGATTTGCTGTGGCCCACTTCTCTAGCATCATCAGCTTGGCCCTTTTCTTTTCTCTTTTTTTTTTTTTTTTTTTTTGAGACGGAGTCTCACTCTTGTTGCCTAAGCTGGAATGCAGTGGTGTGATCTGGGCTCACTGTAACCTCCACGTCCTGGGTTCAAGTGGTTCTCCTGCCTCAGCCTCTTGAATAGCTGTGATTACAGGCGCCCGCCACCACACCCTGCTAATTTTTGTACTGTTAGTAGAATTGGATTACAGGGTGGGCCTTAATCCAATGTGATTGGTGTCCTAATAAGAGGAAATATGGACACAGGTATAGCGGGACGACCATGTGAAGACACGGGGAGAAGACAGCCACCTACAAACCAAGGAGAGAGACCTCAAGGTACCAACAGCTTGATCGTGGAATTCTAGCCTCCAGAATTGTGAGACAATAAATTTCTGTTGTTTAGGGCATCGAGTCTGTAGCACTTTGTTATTGGCAGCCCTAGCAAATGAATACACTGGCATATGGTGAGTGTTCAATTAATGCCATCTATCATTGCTCAAGGAAGCTCTTCCTGAGCTATCTCAGGGCCCTTTTTATAAATTCTTACAGCCCCCAGTATTTCCCTTCATGGAACATTTTACAGTTTGTAGTTATATATTTGTTCAGTTTTTAACTCACTATTGGCTAAATATGTGGTAGATAGAGCTATGGGAACAGGCACAAGCCTATTTTACCCATCACTATTTCCGTCACCAGCACAGTTCCCTGCTAATGCACATAAAAGCTGCAACAAACATTTTTTGACCAAATTAACCGAACTGATAAGTGGAAAGCTCCCAAGATTCAATATCCTAATACTTAACATACATTGAGCCCTTACTAGATACTAAGTGCTTGACATGGATGATCTGATTTAATCATGAGTGCTTGTAAGGCATTTCTTGTTACTATTTTATAGATGAAAAGCTAAAGCTTGAAAAGATGAAATAACTGGACTAATATTCTACCATTAGTCCATAGGAGAGCCAAGTCTAGAACCCTTAGGAGATTACCCACACTAGACTCTATATTTCAGTTAGCCCATTTGAACTGGTACAAGTCTATGCACTTGGAGTTCTAATTTAAAAGGGCTTGGATTAGGTAACTAATACCTAGTTAGTCAAAATCAAGAACAACTGCCGGAGATGGGAATGAGGTAAGGAATGAGGGGAGCAATTTTCCTGTATCCTTATAAAACATTATATCATTGAGTTCAGCAAATACTTCCTGGGAAATGACTACTGTGTGGCCAACCTTATGGGTGATACAAAGAAAGACCCCCATATTCTGCCTGCCTGCAGAATTTTTTTTTTTTTTTGAGACAGAGTTTTGCTCTTGATGCCCAGGCTGGAGTGCAATGGCCCAATCTCGGCTCACCACAGCCTCTGCCTCACGGGTTCAAGCGATTCTCCTGCTTCAGCCTCCTCCCAAGTAGCTGGGATTACAGGCATGCACCACTATGCCCGGCTAATTTTCTATTTTTAGTAGAAATGGGGTTTCTCCATGTTGGTCAGACTGGTCTTGAACTCCCGACCTCAGGTGAGCCACCGTGCCCAGCCACCTGCAGAACTTCTAATTCTTGTGTGAACACAAGTAACAATTATGTAAAATAGAAAGTGCTAACTGTATTAGGGATACAAAGTGTGGGGAACAGCGCTGCCAGATTTAGCAAACAAAAATATGGACATCTAGTTAGGGTTTTGGTCTGTCGTTCTAGCTGGAGAGTGGTGGTGCAATCATGGCTCACTGCAACATCAACCTGGGCTCAAGCCATCCTCCCACCTCAGCCTCCCAAGTAACTGGGACCACAGGGGTATACAACCACATCTGGTTAAATTTTGTATTTTTTGTAGAGATGAGGTTTCGCCGTGTT
Source organism: Cacajao melanocephalus (assembly GCA_963573385.1). Lineage (NCBI taxonomy): Eukaryota > Metazoa > Chordata > Mammalia > Primates > Pitheciidae > Cacajao > Cacajao melanocephalus. Next base: position 64,393 of record CAUYLG010016314.1, read on the forward strand.
GCCCAGACTGGTCTCGAACTCTTGAGCTCAAGCAATCTGCCTGCCTTGGATTCCCAAGTTACTGGGATTACAGGCATGAGCCACCGTGCCCGGCCTATCCAGTTAAATTGGAAAGACATACACCAAAAATCGTTTGTTGTTTATGTGAAATTCAACTTTAGGTGTTTCCATTTATCTGGCAACTCTAGACGTGTTGGAATTCCAGCAAAAACATTAGTAGAGTGTGTGAAAAGCATATTAAAAGATTGAAAAACAAGTAGTGGGTGTATTTAGAAAAATGGTAGGAAATGTCAGAAAAGTAAGTGAAGGCCAGGCAAGGTGGCTCACACCTGTAATTCCAACACATTGGGAGGCCAAGGCGGGTGGATCACCTGAGGTCAGGAGTTCTAGACCAGCCTGGCCAACATGGTGAAACCCTGTCTCTACAAAAATATAAAAATTAGCCGGGTATGGTGGTGGGTGCCTGTAGTCCCAGCTACTCGGTAGGTTGAGGCAGCAGAATCATTTGAACCCAGAAGATGGAGGTTGCAGTGAGTCAAGATCACACGACTGCACTCCTGCCTGGGCAACAGAGTGAGACTTTGTGTGTGAGGAAGGACAGGTGAGTGTGATATTTCAAGATACTTGGTGATGAAGAAAAGGTGAGAGATATACAATAACCAGGGTGGTGGGTAGGGGCTGTTGGGAAAAAGGTAAACTCAGTGTGAACAGCAAAGAATGGAATGAACTGGGTCTTTGACAATTGGAGGTCCAGGCTCTGGCTTGGAAGGGCTGTGTGTCCTTAGGCAAGTTTCTGTTTTGTACTTTTTGATGTATGGCACAGTATTTATATATAAGGTTTGATGTAAAAAAATTTTCAAACAAAAAAATAACATAAAGCCCCCCCATCAGCCTCACTCAATCTCACCCTCCTCCCTAGAGGATATTACCATATCAAGTTGCTGAGCATGCTTCTGAGATGTTTGCATACATACAATTATGCCTAATGTACAATATATAACATACATATATAAATGTGCTATATATGTGTGTAGGATATATATATATATAATACTAGCATATCAATATAAATCTAGAATATGTATATTTGAAACATACAACTTGGCTTGTGTCCTTGGTTTATTTATAGAAATGAGACACACACATACATACATATATGTACTATGGGCTGAATTGTGTCACCACCAAATTCACATATTAAAACCCTAACCCTAACCCCCAATGTGAATATATTTGGAGACAGGCCCTTTAAAGAGGTACTTAAGGCTGAGTGAGGTGGCTCATGCCTGTAATTCCAGCATTTTGGGAGGCTGAGGCAGGTGGATCACTGGAGGTCAGGAGTTTGAGACCAGCCTGGCCAACATGGTGAAACCCCGTCTCTACTAAAAATACAAAAATTAGCCAGGCATGGCAGCGCACGCCTGTAGTTCAGCTACTCAGGAGGCTGAGGCAGAATTACTTGAACCTGGGAGGCAGAGGTTGCAATGAGCGGAGATCAGGCCACTGCACTCCAGCCTGGGTGACAGAGCCAGACTCCATCTTAAAAAAAAAAAGAGGTAATTAAGGTTAAATGAGGTCATTGGGGTGGGGCCCTGATCCAATAGAACTGGAGCCCTTATTGGAAAAGGAAGAGACACCTGAGATATACATGCCTCGAGAAGAGGCCATGTGAGGACACTGAGAAAACAGCAATTTGTGTCTCAGAAGAAACCAATTATGCTGACACTTTAATCTTAGACTTGTAGCCTCCAGAACTGTGAGAAAATAATTTTTTGTTGTTTAAGCTACTGGTATTTTGTTATAGCAGCCATAGCAGATTGAGAAAATCATGTAACTTGGGTTTTGTTTTGTTTTGTTTCAATTTAAAATATGTCTTATAGCTCTTTCCATGTCACTACAAATTGATCTACTTTGTTTTGTATAACTGCTGCATCATATTCCATATTATTTTATTTTATTTTTTTTGAGATGAAGTCTGGCTCTGTCACCTATGCTGAAGTGCAGTGGCATGATCTTGGCTCACTGGAACCTCAACCTACTGAGTTCAAGCAATTCTTCTGCCTCAGCCTCCTGAGTAGCTGGGATTACAGGCGGTCACCAACACACCCAGCTAATTTTTGTATTATTAGTAGAGATGAGGTTTCACCATGTTGGCCAGGCTGGTCTCAAACTCCTGACCTCAAGTGATCCACCCACCTTGACCTCCCAAAGTGCTGGGATTGCAGCCGTGAGCCACTGTGCCTGGCCCATAGTATGTATTTAACATGCTTTATTTAACCACAGGACTATTAATGAATTGTAAATCTGCTTAGAAATGTTTATTATCGAATATCCTTGCACATGCTTTTTTGTGCAAATACTGATCATGTTTCCCTATGTTAGATATTTAGATACTTAGAAATTGGATTGGGGGGATGAAAGCATGTACATTTAAAATTGTAATAGCGACTATGAAGTTGTCCTCCAAAAAGGGCATACCAATTTAGATTCCCACCAACAATATATTGGAGCACCCTTTTCTCTATACTTCATTAGATCTGGATATTATCAAACTTATTATCAAAGTATCTCATTGTCTTAATTTGCATATGCTTGATTACTAGCTAGCATCTTTTCATATGCTAATTGATAATTTGTTGGGCTTTTTTCTTCTTTAAATTGTTCACATCTGCAGTGCATATTTTATTTCTTTGGCATCCATCCCACTGCCTCTCACATCATATGGCAGAAATTCCATCTGGGTGGGATGGACCCCACTCCTAAACTCTAGGGTAGCATGACCAACCCCAGGGCTATAACCTAATCAATGTAATCTAATCATCATTTCCCAAGTGATTAAGTCAAAGAAACCATTCCATCCAAGCCTAAATCAGGCAGGAACAACATATCACTCAAACGTAGTAGACATAATGCCTAGTGTGTACAATCCTTTTTAAGGGAATAAAAAAAGTTTTAATTCCTTTTTTTTTTTTTGAGACAGAGTCTCACTGTCACCAGGCTGGAGTTCAGTGGCTCAATCTTGGCTTAGTGCAACCTCTGCCTTCCAGGTTCCAGCAATTCTCCTGCCTCAACCTCCCGAGTAGCTGAGACTACAGGTGTGTGCCACCACGCCCAGCTAATTTTTGTATTTTAAGTAGAGACGGGGTTTCACTATGTTGGTCTTGAACTCCTGATCTCAGGTAATCCACCCACCTCGGCCTCCCAAAGTGCTGAGATTACAGGAATGAGCCACTTCGCCTGACCTAATCCTCCATGTTTAAAAACTTTTTCTTTATGGTTTGACTCCGGGAAAACTTCTTTTATTTTTTACTAAGTATGTCAACAAAAAAGTCAAGCTCTAAAATATTTGAAGAGATTTATTCTTGTGGGTAACCCCCCTGCTGGGCACCGAGGAAGGAGAGCTAAGCAGACCTCCGGCGCAATTAGTGCCTGAAGAATATCTTAGTTTATAGCGTTACTACTCAGTTATTTCCTTTTATATAATCCTTTATATATAATCATATATTAGTTTATAGTAGGAACAATTAGTGCCTGAAGAATATCTTACTACTCAGTTATTTCCATATATATATATATATATATATATATAATTACATCTTAGTTTATAGTCAGAGGAATGTCTAGAGCAGACACGGTGCAGAGCATGATTTAAGGGAAAAACAGTTATACCAGGACAAGAATCTGGCCCAGGCAGCAGCATTCAGTATCGTAAAGATACCCACTGTATAGCAGGCTTGGAGCAAGACTCACTCCTCCTTGCGTCCAGTTCTTGTGGAAGGCTGGCCTCAGGCCAGCAATCCTGCGAGCATCTGAGGGCTTAAAACCCCTCCAATATAATCTCGCCTTGGTGACTGTTTAACCTGTCAACTCTCTAGCTACTGTGCTGACTCAAAGCATCCTCCTATAGAAATCACTAAATGCTGTCAGCAGGTGGCTGTAGACCCTGTCAGCTCTGTTGCTGTTGTACTGACTCAAAGCATCCTCCTATAGAATTCCTTAGAAGTAGCCTGCCCCTGGATAAGAGATGTTGCACACTTCACCCTCTTCACTGCCCACGGCCCACCTCCTAGCCTAGGTGACCTAATGGGGGTGGAACCCTTGTTTATTGCTCATGTGATTGTCTTGACCCTATCACTATCCTTAAGATGACCTCACTCACTACCCTGCTCCTTGCCTGTCTCCACTTGTAAGTGGCATTGCCCCCCCAGCCCAGCTGTCTTTTTCAGTCCTTTGGTGTCTTGTCTTCTTCTTTCTCAGATCCAGCTCCTCAGCATAGCAATAGGGGGCACCCCACGACCCTAGTAGGGCTGTACCCCACAATTCTGAGGCAAATATGAGTGACCATTGCCTGTGACACAACCCTCAGGAGCTCCTCAGAACATGTGCCCAAGGTGGTTGAGGTACAGCTTGATTTTATGCATTTTAGGGAGGCATGAGACAGCAATCAAATACATTTGATAAATACATTGATGCCAGTCACCGTGGCTCAAGCCTGTAATCCCAACACTTTGAGAGGCCGAGGTGAGGAGGGGTCAGGGATCACCAGGTTAGGAGTTTGACACCAGCCTGACCAACATGGTGAAACCCCCATCTCTACTAAAAATACAAAAATTAGCTGGGTGTGGTGGTTAGCACCTGTAATCCCAGCTACTCAGGAGGCTGAGGCAGGAGAATCACTTGAACCCAGGAGGTGGAGGTTGCAGTGAGTCTACCTTGCCACACTGTCCTCCAGCCTGGGTGAGAGAGCAAGACTCCATCTGAAAACAACAACAACAGCAACAGCAATAACAACCACCACCACAGAAACTACCTGGGGGAAGGTACTAGGAGGAAGCTGCTGCTGCTGGTTCCCCAACTGCCGTGCACTGCAGGAGCCAGAGAGGACTAAGACACCAAGGTGACAGCAAGGAGACGAGTAAGGAAGCACAAAGGAACCAGGAAGCAACAGACTGTTTCTTCAATGTCTCTAGCGCCCTCTGCTGACAAAGCTTCAGCATCACTTGCAAAGGAAAAATATTTAAAGGGCCCAGAAAGGTTATTTACAGAGCAATCAAAAAGGATGAATTTGGAAGAGGCGATAAAGTCATATGCACAATGACATTTATTGCAGGAATTTTTATAATGTTTAAGCCCTATAAATGACTTGGGTGTTCTCAATAGGAGAAAGATGACTAAAACCACGGTATACTCATCCCATTGGATATTGTGGCAGCCACTTAAAATATATGTTAGAGGCCGGGCGCGGTGGCTCACACCTGTAATCCCAGCACTTTGGGAGGCCGAGGCAGCTGGATCATGAGGTCAAGATATTGAGACCATCCTGGCCAACATGGTGAAACCCCGTCTCTACTAAAAATACAAAAATTAGCTGGGCATCGTGGCACATGCTTGTAATCCCAGCCACTTGGGAAGCTGAGGCAGGAGAATCAGTTGAACCTGGAAGGTGGAGGTTTCAGTGAGCCGAGATCACACCACTGCACTCCGGCTTGCTGACAGAGGGAGACTCCATCTTATATACGTGTGTGTGTGTGTGTGTGTGTGTGTGTGCATATGTATGTGTGTGTGCGTGTATATATATATAAACATATATTTATATATGTTAGAGCCATATCAAGTGCTTTAGAGGGGTTTCTACGAGCCTTGGAAAAATGAAAACAGCAAACTTCAGAGGAAAACATATGATTTTTTTTTTTTCAAGAGACAAGATCTCACTCTATCACCCAGGCTGGAGTGCAGTGGCAAGATCATAGCTCACTATAACTTCTAATTCCTGAGCTCAAGCAATTCTCCTACCTCAGCCTCCTGAGTAGTTAGGACTACAGGTGCGTACTACCACACCTGGCCAATTTCTCTATTTAGTGTAGAGATGTGATCTCACCGAGTTGCCCAGGTTGCTGGAACTCCTGGCCTCAAGCTATCCTCCCGCCTTGGCCTCCCAACGTGCTAGGATTACAGGCATGAGCCACTGTGTCTGGCTGATTCTATTTTTGTAAAGTGAACAAGAATTAAACCCTTATAGATATTTAGGTATGTTTGAGCATGATGGAATTAGCAGGGAGAAAGGGGATGAAGAGGAAAAGAACAAGTGAGGTATGAAAAAAAGAAGTTCCCAGCAAAAATGCAAGGATAAAATAATGGAAAACTAGTATAAAAACGAATTAAAAATACTTGGCCAGGTGCTGTGGCTCACGCCTGTAATCCCAGCTCTTAGGGAGGCAGAGGCGGGAGGATAGCTTGAGCCCAGGAGTTCGAGACCTGCCTGGGCAATATAGCGAGACCCTGTTCTCCACAAAAAGGGAAAAAACAAAAACGAAACAAAACAAAACAAACAAAAAAAACTTGTTGCCAAGTGTTCTTTATACAGCAAACATAGAGATAGCTTAAATGTTCAGCTATAGATCGTTTATTAAATTAACTGTGGTTTGCACATGTGATACTTTAAACCACTAAGAATAACGTTGTACATAAAACAATGTTTAAGATTTGTATTAATAAGTAAAAAAATTGGGTGATAGGTGAAACACATAATAGACAATGGAGATGGAGTCTCGCTCTGTTGCCCAGGCTGGAGTGCAATAGTGTGATCTCGGCTCACTGCAACCTCTGCCTCCCAGGTTCAAGAGATTCTCCTGCCTCAGCCTCCCAAGTAGCTGGAATTACAGGTGTGCACCATTAGACCTGGCTTATTTTTATATTTTTAGTAGAGACAAGGTTTCACCACGTTGGCCAGGCTGGTTTCAAAACTCCTGACCTCAGGTGATCTGCCTGCCTCAGCCTCTCAAAGTGCTGGGACTACAGGCATGAGCTGGTGCACCTGGCCTATTTTTATGTGTATATATACGTAGAAATTGCCCAGATGAATTCACTCCAAAATGATAACGGTAGTTATTTGTAAGTGTAAGATTGTGGGTATTATTCCTTGCCATTTTTGAGTTTTAAGAAATCATCTAATTGGAGTATAACGAACATGCTAGAAAATGAACAAATTGAAAGTGTACAGATGAATTTTCACGAAGTCAGTACATTTCAGTAGGCAGATCACAAAAGAGAGCATTAGCAATACCCACAGAAGCTTCTTTCTGGTCATTACCGTTACCCCAAGGGAAAGCAGTGTACTGATTTCTCACAGCATAGATTTGTTTTGTCTAGTTTTGAATTTTATATAAATGGAATCAGACAGTATATGTCTTTTTTGACTGCTTTTGCTCAATATTATGTTTGTGAGGTTCATCTGTATTTCTCATGGTCTTTTTTTCTTTTTTTTTTTTTTAACTAGGCTAAGAACTTTATTAACCTTTGCTTCAAACTTGATCCCCAGGCTTCTTCGGCTTAATTAGCTGCGAAGAATGAATTGTGTGTAAGCAAAAACTGAAAAGAGCTGCAAAATATTAGAGATCTAGATTTTGTCAGATCCATAAACAAAACTTTCTTAAAAAAGCAGTCATAATATAAAATAGCAGCTCCCAGCAGCTTCTTCAAGTTTTATCTTCAGAAGTTAAACTCAATTCCGTTTGCCTCATTCTTGGAAGCCTTATCAAATTTCTCCACAGGATCTGGAACTTCATCATCATCATCCTCTCCAGTAGCACGTGGTGCTTTTCCATCCATAGATTGTTTAGGCAGAGCCTCAGCCAGTCTCCTGAAACTAGTCAGACTGTCTGCACCAAGCTGGTTTCAGATGCTGGGTAGCATTTCTATCAGCTGCTTTGTCTCAGCATGGCCTGTAATGGTGAAAGTGTTCACTGCCAGAGATGCCTGAACTTCAGGGTTGTGAAAGTGGATCACTGTTCCTTGGTTGTAAACATATTCACCTCTTCAATACCAGAGATATTGTTTACCCTTAACTTCTTTAAGGAGAACTGAAGTTTTTATCATCTGCTGTGGCTGTTCTATGAACCACCTTCTCTTTCTGCAAGCAGTTCCCTTCCCACCAATGCGCACTTGTGCCTGCCGTTTGGTGAGTTTTTCCTGGTTCATGATTGTTTCTTTCTTTTTTTTTTTTTGAGATGGATTTTTGCTCTTGTGGCCCAGGCTGGAGTGTAGTGGCGCAATCTTGGCTCACTGCAACCTCTGTCTCCTGGGTTCAAGTGATTCTCCCACCTGAATCTCCCGACTTAGCTGGGATTATAGGAACCTGTCATTATTGCTGGATAATTTTTGTATTTTTAGTAGAGATGGGGTTTCACCATGTTGGCCAGGCTGGTCTCAAACTCCTGACCTTAGGTGATCACCTGCCCCTTGACCTCCCAAAGTGCTGGGATTATGGCCATGAGACACTGTGCCCAGCCATTTTTTTTTTTAATTTCTTTTCTTTTCTTTTTCTTTTTTTTTTTTGAGACAGAGTCTTGCTCTGTTGCCCAGGCTGGAGTGCAGTGGCATGATCTCAGCTCACTGCAACCTCTGCCTCCTGGGTTCAAGTGATTCTCCTGCCTCAGCCTCTCGAGTAGTTGGGACTATAGGTTGACACCACCACGCCTGGTTAACTTTTGTAATTTTAGTAGAGGTGGGGTGTCACCATGTTGTCCAGGTTGATGAACTCTTGACCTTGGGCGATCCACCTGCCTTGGCCTCCCAAAATGCTAGGATTTACAGGTGTGAGCCACTGTGTTTGGCATATTTTTTTTTGATTTTTAGTAGAGTCAGGATCTTACTATGCTGTACAAGCCAATCTCAAACTTCTGGGCTCAAGAGATCCTCCTGCCTCAGCCTCCTAAAGTGCTGGGATTACAGACGTGAGTCACTACAACTGGGAGAAAGTTTCCTTTTCTTTTGTTTTTTTTTTTAAAGATGGATTTTCACCATGTTGGCCAGGCTGGTCTTGAACTCCTGACCTCAAGTGATTCACCCACCTCGGCCTCCCAAAGTGCTAGGATTACAGGCGTGAGCCACCGCACCCGGCCACGAAAGTTTCCTTTTCTATTCACTGAGAAATTCCTACTTCTTTTAGGTCAAAAACCTCCTTCTGCCTTCCACCCTTTCTTTGCTCCAGGAGCTGTGCTCTGAAGCCACCTGCTCTGGGCTGTCCCTTCTGTCTTCTTTATTTCCTATACCCTTCTCCATCACCATATATAGACATCTCCCTGTCCCACTTAGGTCTTCTTGTTACGGGAAAGGGGTCCCAATCCAGACCCCTAGAGAGGGTTCTTGGACCTTGTGCAAGAAAGAATTCAGGGTGAGTCCACAGAGTAAAGAAAAAGCAAATTTATCAAGAAAGTAAAGGAATAAAAGATTGGCTCCTCTTTGGCAGAACAGCGGCATAGACTGATCAACTGAGTATACTTAGAGTTACTTCTTGATTATATGCTAAACAAGGGATGAATTATTCATGGATTTTCTGGGAAAGGGGCAGGGATTTCTGGGAACTGAGGGTTCCTCCTCCCTTTAGACTATATAGGGTAACTTCCGAATGTTGCCATGGCATTTGTAAACTGTCTTGGCTCTGGTGGGAGTGTATCTTTTAGTGTGCTAACGTATTACGATTTGTGTATTATGAGCAGTCAGAACAACCAGAGGTCATTTTCATAGCCATCTTGGTTTTGGTGGGTGTTGGCCAGTTTTTTAAGGCATCCTGTTTTATTAGCAAGGTTTTTGTGACCTGTATCTTGTGCCAACCTCCTATCTCCTCCTGCAACTAACAATGCCTAACACCCTGGGAATGCAGCCCAGCCCTATTCAAGGTGGAGTTACTCTGGTTCAAAACATGTCTCTGACAGTCTCACCGCTGAAACTGCCTTTGTACAAATTGTAACAGAGAAAATTATAACAGTGAAAAAGACCTGACCTAACTGACTCCATCTTGCTTTTAACCTCCAAGCTGTCCTTGTTCATATCTGGGCATAGGCTGAACTAACTTTGGGAGGAATTTAGTTTATAGATTAAGACAAAGACAATAACAGCCCTTTCCCAAAATAAACCCTCTTCCTGCCTGGTGCTTAGACTGCCTTTGCAGGACTAACTAATTATCCAGAAGATTAGAAATTATGGCTTTAGAGTTATGTAGCTGGAGGCTGCAAGATTCTAAACCTCCCCAAATTGCTCCTGGGGATATTTTAGGTGACAGTAAAACCTAAGATCAGTGCTTGAGATAGTTTGCAGATCCTGTATTTGATGGATCAGCTGACACCACCCAGATCGATAAACTGGCTCATCTGGTCTTGTAGCCCCAACCAGGAACTGACTCCGTGCAGGAGGACAGCTTCGGCTCCCTAGGATTTCATCTTCCACCTGACCAACTAGCATTCTCCACTTCCCCAGCCTCTACCCGCCAAATTATCCTTAAAATCTCCAATCCCTGCAATTTTGGGGAGAGTAATAAAAATCTGAGGCCGGGCATGGTGGCAAATGCCTGTAATCCTAGGAGAATCATTTGAACCTGGAGGCAGAGGTTTCAGTGAGCCCAGATCGAACCATTACACTCCAGCCTGGGCAACAAGAGCGAAAATCCATCTCAAAAAATAAAATAAAATAAATAAATAAATAAATAAACAAAACTCTGGACTCCTATACAGCCAGTTCTGCATGAATTAATCTCCTTCTGTATTTTAATTCCCCTGTCTTGATACATCTGCTTTGCTTGGTGCAGGCAAGGAAAACTCATGGGGCCGTTACACCGCCACAACCCCCAAATGAAACAGTTACACATCCTTGAGCTTTCCCTCCTCCTCTAGGCACCCTCTGAGTTATGAAGGTCCCTCCTGAAACCAGGGCCACAGAAGGGAGCACGTTGTTTCAGTCAGCACCGTGCTGATCTGGGTTGACTCCCAGGATGGAAACAGGACAGTATTTCTTAACCTTTAACCATTTCAGAAGCTGCCTTAAGACTTTTGCCATTTCCACTTACCATCTGTACTATTCAATGACTTTTCTTCATGTTTTTAAAGATTAAGTCTATTTTTAAAAGAAATCTGGGAATTCACTATCACTTGACATAAATAGAAGACAACTGTAAAAACGTGCAATAAAATGATTAAGTTCTGACTAGATAGTTTTAAAAGAAATTAGCAAAGTGGTTGGAGCTGGGATTCAGCTCCAGGATTGAGCCAGAGACAAGGTCTTAACAACAGTGATTCATGTACCGCCTAAAGCTGCCATTTAGGAAACCACTGGGGAGGAATGTAGTAGAATGAAACTTGCTGAGAATGAGAGCCAGTAAGGCATGGTGGAGGATGGGGACTGGTGGGAAGCCTTGAAATAGGATTGCCAGACAAATTACAGGACTCTCAGTTAAATTTGAATGAAAGCATGTCACAACCAAAAGGGTATTTTTTATTTGAAATTCAAACTTAACGAGAGGTCCTGCATTCTTATTAACTAAACCTGGCCATCCTATCTAGGAATCAAGGGTGTGATTTCAGCAGGAAGTTTATCGTCAGGGAGGGACAGTCAATAGTTGAGTCTGGGAGGCCTGTGGTAACACTAGCCGCTGTCACTAGGCGGCAGTAGAGAACCGAGCAGAACAAGGGGAGGGGCTGATGGTGGGGAGAGAAGAGCGGGCGGGAATGGGGCTTGGGGCTGCTCTAGGTCCTCTTGCAGAATCTCGAATCAAATTAGCGAAAGACCAAACAGGCAGCTCACAGAAAAAGAACAGCTTATACATGGCTAACAAACAAGAAAAGATGAAGAGTCTCACTCATAATTGAATTAACCTAAAAGAAAATGAGTTGTTTTCCATCTCTCAGATTGGCAAAAATTAAAATATCAAAAAAGATTGCTAATACTGTGTTGTGAAAGTGTGAGAAAATACTATGTAGAGCAGAGACTGGTCCCAAAAATTCAGGGATCGGAGTTTTAAAGCATAATTTGGCAGGTAGAGGCTCAGGAAGTGGGGAATGGTAATTGGTCAGGTTGGAGATGAAATCACAGGGAGCTGAAGCTGTCCTGTTGCACTGAGTCAGTTCCTGGGTGGGGGCCACAAGACCAGACGAGCCAGTTTATCGATCTGGGTAATGTCAGCTGATTCATGACATACAAGGTCTGCAAATTATCTCAAGCACTCATCTTAGGTTTTACTGTCACCTAAGAAGTTTTCCCCAGCAGCAATTTGGGGAGGTTTAGAATATTGCAGTCTCCAGCTGCATCTCTCAGATTGACAAAAATTAAAATATCAAAAAAGAGTACTAATACTGCGTGGTGAAAGTGTGAGAAGATACTGTGTGAATAGAGACTGGTGTGTCCTCTTTGGATTAATATCAAAAGAAGAAATGCATGTAGCCTTTAATCAATGATGTAACTCCCAGGGATTTATCAGACAAATTTACTCTTTCTTAGATGTGGAGACATAGGAGGTTGTAAGCGCAACTTGGAGCTGGGTTGCTAGTCCTGAAAGCACTTTGGATATCAATGTGGACTCCGCCAGCTGTGATGTCACTTGACCAGGGGCAGGAGAGAGGGGAAGCTCTGGCTTAGGGAGCTGAATGTTATCCACCCCCTCTCCCTGCCCACCACAGCTTTTTCATCCCAACTGTGGCTGCTCTGGGGATGCAGAAGTAAAAAACGTATTGATTTTTAGAACCATCTACACCTGATGTCAAATCCTGATTCTGTCACTTACTTGCTGTGTGACCTTGGCCTAGCAAGTTCACCGCTCGTTTTATTTATTTTTTTTGAGATAGAGTCTTGCTTTGTGGCCCAGGCTGGAGTGCAGTGGCTTAATCTCGGCTTATCACAATCTCTGCCTCCTAGGTTCAAGCGATTCTCCTGTCATCAGCCTCCTGAGTAACTGGGACTACAGGCTTGCACCACCATGCCTGGCTAATTTTTGTATTTTTAGTAGAGATGGGGTTTCGCCATGTTTTCCAGGCTGGTCTCAAACTCCTGACCTCAAGTAATATGCCCACCTCGGCCTCCCAAAGTGCTGGGATTTCAGGCATGAGCCACCGTGCCTGGCCTCATCTCTCCTTTGCATTCATTTGATGATACATGTATTCAAAAGTATTTATTGAGTATATACTAGGCACTGGAATTTTTCAGTGAACAAGACAAAGTCCCTTATCTCTAAGAGCTTTCAGGCATGCAGGGTTGTTGGGGAGACACAATAAACAAGAAAACTAATAAATGATGTTATATGGGAATGGTAGTACGCACTATAAAGACAATAAAATAAGACGGCTGGGTACGGTGGCTCACGCCTGTAATCCCAACCGAGGCAGGAGGATCTCTTGAGCCCAGGAGTTCAAGACCAGCCTGGGCAATGTAGCAAGATCCTGTCTCTACTAAAAATAAAAAATTAGCTGGTGTGGTGGTGTGCAACTGTGGTCCCAGCTACTTGGGAGGCTGAGGTAGGAGGGTCGCCTCAGCTGAAGAGGTGGAAGCTGCAGTGAGCCATGGTGGCACCACTGCATTCCAGCCTGGACAACAGAGTGAGACCCTGTCTCAAAACAAAAAACAAACCAAGACAAAAAAATAAGATAAAATGATAGAGTGGCCAGGGATGTTGATTATATGTAATAGGAGATGGCAATCAGAATTACATAAGATACTACATATGAAGCACCTAGAGTATTAATTATGGCAACAATTACTGAATGTTTGTGCTGGGTGCAGTAGCTCACTCCTGATAATCCCAGGAGTGGGAGGCCGAGGCAGGCAGATCATGAGGTCAGGAGATCGAGACCATCCTGGCCAACATGGTGAAACCCCGTCTCTGCTAAAAATACAAAAATTAGTTGGGGGTGGTGGTGCATGCCTGTAGTTCCAGTTACTTGGGAGGCTGAGGCAGGAGAATCACTTGAACCTGTGAGGCGGAGGTTGCAGTGAGCTGAGATAGCGCTACTGCACTCCAGCCTGGTGATAGAGTGGGACTCCGTCTAAAATAAATAAATAAACAATTACTGAATGCTTGTAATGTGCTTGACACTGTTCCAAGTACTTTGGACAGACTAACTCATGTAATGACTTTGTTTTCCAGATAAGGAAACTGAAGCACAGGGTAGATTGAATTACTTGCATAAAGTCAGGGAATTAACAGAGGATAGAACTGTGACATTCTGGCCTCAGGGCCTTGGTTTTAACTGCTTTATTAAGTATTAGTGTCTCTCTCTGTCTTTCATATCTTGATTAATGAGGGATGGAGGGCCCAGAGGAGGGCATATTCAAATCTGTAGGAGGTGTGGGGGTTGGAGGCCAGGTGGGACCTATGGCAGCTTGTGGAGCAAATGCTAGTAGCCAAATGCTCTGCTGAGGCAGAAGAATCACTTGAACCTGGGAGGTGGAGGTTGTAGTGAGCTGAGATTACGCTACTGCACTCTAGCCTGGGCAACAAGAGCAAAACTCCATCTCAAAAAAAAAAAATTGATTTCTGGTTGTTCTGCCCTCCCTCCCTCCCTCCCTCCCTCCCTTCCTTCCTTCCTTCCTTTTCTTTCTTCTTTTTTTCTGAGACATTGTCTTGCTCTGTCACCTGGCCTGTAGTGCAGTGGCACAGTCTCTGCCCACTGCAACTTCTACCTCTTGGGTTCAAGCAATTCTAATGCCTCAGCCTCCTGAGTAGCTGGGATTACAGGTGTGCACCACCTCGCCCGGCCAATTTTTATATTTTTAATAGAGACAGGGTTTCACCACATTGGCCAGGCTGGTCTCAAACTCCAGATCTCAGGTAATCCACCTGCCTCGGCCTCCCAAAGTGCTGGGATTACAGGTGTGAGACACCGTGCCGGGCCACTTTTGACTTATTTTACAACAATGGACCTTTCTGTGATACAGAGACTGACACTAAAGCAAATGGTTGGAGAAGAATTGTACTGCATAGAAAAAAAATTTTGAGAAATGAAAAAGCAAAAAAGACAAGTCACAATGTATTTTCCTAAAGTTATACTGAGTGTGCCTGCCTCTCTTGCCTCCCCTCTCCCTCCTTTGCCTCTGCCATCCCTGAGACAGCAACACCCACTCAGCGTGCTCACTGCGAGAATGATGAGGATGAAGGCCTTTATGGTGACCCATTTCCACTTAATGAATAGTAAATATATTTTACCTTCCTTATGATTTTCTTAACAACATCTTCTTTACTCTAGCTTACTTTGTAAGAATCAAGTGTATAATACATATACAAAAGATGTGTTAACTGACGGTTTATGTTATTAGTACGGCTTCTGGCCAACAGTAGGCTATTAGTTATGTTTTGAGGGAGTCAAGAATTATACGTGGATTTGACTATGTGGTGGGTTGGTCCCCTAACCCTTGTGTTGCTCAAGGATCAACTCTACCATACACTGGATGGCTTAAAAAACAGATATTAGGGCCGGGCGCAGTGGCTCATGCCTGTAGTCCCAGCACTTTGGGAGGTCGAGGTGGGCGGATCACAAGGTCAGGAGTTCAAGACCAGCCTGGACAATATGGTGAAACTTCATCTCTACTTAAAAAAAAAATACAAAAATTAGCTGGGCATGGTGGTGCATGCCTGTAATCCCAGCTATTTGGGAGGCTGAGGCAGGATACTTGCTTGAATCGGGACCCAGGAGGTGGAGGTTGCAGTGAGCCGAGATTGTGCCACTGCATTCCAGCCTAGGCTACAGAGCGAGACTCTGTCTCAAATACAACACAATACAACACAACAAAAAACAGACATTATTTTCTCACAGTTCTGGAGGCTGGAAGTCTAAGATCACGGTGTCGGCATAGTTGAATTCTGGTGAGGCTTGCTTTCTCACATGGTTTGGGGTCAGGGGAGTGAGAAATCAAAAGCAGTTCTCTGGTGTCTCTTATTATAAGGGCACTAATCCGACATGAGCACCCCGTACTCATAACCTCATCTAATCCTAACCTCCCATAGGCCCCAGCTCCAAATACTATCACACTGGGGGGTAAGGCTTCAACATATAAATTTTTTGGGAACACAATTCAGTCCACAGCAGAGGGGATTGACAGGACCTGTGGAATTTATTGCCAGAATCATTTGGATCCACAAAGCTCTCCCCGGTCAGGAAGATAGCAGATGAAACACATAGGAAAAATAGCAAGTCCTGAATTTAGATCCAGAAATTTGTGAAATACAGGATGGAAGAAAATATTTTGAAATTTAATTAACTGCAACCTCAGCCTAAGGCAGCAAGGACAATGTGATGACCAAAAGAGGCGACTCTTCCCCTTTGGTTACATGCGAGCACTATTTTTTTTTTTTTGAGGAGTCTCACTCTGTTGTCCAAGCTGGAGTGCAAGTGCTTGATCTCGGCTCACTGCAACCTCCGCCTCCCCGGTTCAAGTGATTCCCCTGCCTCAGCCTCCTGAGTAGCTGGGATTATAAGAGCAAGCCACCATGTCTGGCTAATTCTTGTATTTTTAGTAGAAACATGGGTCTCACCATGTTGGCCAGGCTGGTGTTGAACTCTTGATCTCAGGTCATCCACCCACCTCAGCCTCCCAAAGTGTTGGGATTTCAGGCATGAGCCACCTTGCCCAGCTTATACCACTTTCTAAGGTCACAGCTTAGGAAGCTTGGTTGCCACGTTCAAACAAATCTTGCCATCTGAAACCTTCTTCCCCAGGTATTTCCCAACAGCCTCAGTTGTCTTATTGCTTGTGGGATTTATGAAACCTTGATATGTTGATGTTAACTATTGCATAATTTGCTGCAATACATTAGGACTTTCTATAGATAGAAAGTATCAAAGGGTCAAGAAAAACACGTGAAATAAAAATTTAAGGCTGAGCCACCGTACCCAGCCAGTGATTTCTATTATATTATTCATGCTTTATTATTTTTTCTTTTTTTCCATATCAACACAAATTGAACCATTTTAATAAAAAAGGGAGTCCAAAAAGGGTCTCATTCTATAAATATTAAATCATTTCCAAATTACAGTGAAAGGAACGTAATTTGTTTTCTGCTATGTGCCTTAGAGATACCTCACTAAAATTTGGTATCTGACACAACAGAATGACATTTGCAGAATGTAATATTGTAGTGACAGTACTGAGGTTGATTGTTACAGACTATTAAATGGTTACCTCTTAATTATTTATATAGAACATTGATCCAATAACATAAAAATAGAGAACAGCATCTAGAAATTTATCTCATTCAATGTTCGGAGATAAAAGAGTTAACCATCCTTTCCATTATTTTCTGCAGTAAGTCCTTGTTCACAACAAAATCTGATAGCAATTATATTCTGACATTTCCCCCTGCTACTGTATGAAGAGGAGGCTGAAGGCCATTACTATACAGCATACTGCAACATACGGACTCTTTGTTCACCACTTCTGGCACACTTCCCAAATATACCCAACATCCAGTTTTATTTCTGTCCAGGAGGCTGGGTGCCAAGGGTCAAATATAAGCAAAGGTACATATAAGCAGCAAGATTATAGTCAATAGACTCTGACAATTGAAAATGGCAGACACAGCGAGGCCGGCAATGCTGCAATCACATCACCCTTCCGCTTTATTACGTTTTCTAAAGCTCTCATAATGAAAATGTATGTTACTTTTTTTTTTTTGAGGTGGTGTTTCACTCTTGTTGCCCAGGCTGGAGTGCAATGTTGCAATCTTGGCTCACTGCAACCTCTGCCTCCTGGGTTCAAGCAATTCTCCTGACTCAGCCTCCCAAGTAGCTGGGATTACAAGTGCCCACCACCATGACTGCCTAATTTTTTTTGTGTGTGTGTTTTTGGTAGAGACAGGGTTTCACCACGTTGGCTAGGCTGGTCTTGAACTCATGACCTCAGGTGATTCACTTGATCACCTCCCAAAGTGCTGAGATTACAGGCGTGAGCCACCACGCCTAGCCTATGTTACATTCATAATCAAAAACATTCTTTGTAATATCCTATAAGGCAAAAAATGTTTCCCTTAAGTTTTGAAAAGGGCCACACTAGGGTGACAGAATCCTGATACTGGAAGGAACTGCTTAAAAATCTTTTGAATGGGTCTTCATGCCTCCCTTCCACACTCTACTGCCACTACTCCAGTCAGATCTTCTGCATCCTTCTTGTGGACTATTGGAACAGCTTCCTAATTGTTCTCCTTGCCTCCACTACTGACTATGTCCTCTCACTCTCCACATTGATTGCTGCTGGAATGATCTTTCTACAATGAAAATCTGATAATTCACCCCCTATCTAAAAATCTCTGTGGCTCCCATGAACTTCATCACAAAGTTGAAACTGTAGCAGAGCAGGCCTACCACCATCTGGTCCTCAAACACACACCTCTTCCTGCTTTCTGGCCCACCATTCTCCCTGGAACCCTAAGCTCCAGACACACCTAGTCATTTTCTGTCACTCCTTTGCATCTTTGCACACATGTAATATGCTGGCTGGTAAACCCTGCCTAACTTTTTTTTTTTTAAAAGAGACGGGGTCTCGCTATGTTGCCCAGGCTGGAGTGCGGTGGCTATTCACAGGCGCAATCCAACTACTGATCAGCACGGGAGTTTTGACCTGCTCCATTTCTGACCTGGGCCGGTTCACCCCTCCTTAGGCACCCTGGTGGTCCCCTACTCCCAGGAGGTCACCATACTGATGCTGAACTCAGTGTGGACACCTGATTGGCATAGCGCACTATAGTCCAGAACTCCTGGTCTCAAGCGATCCTCCCACCTCAGCCTCCTGAGTAGCTGGGACTACAGGCACGAGCCACCACACCCAGCCCCCCCCCCTTTTTTTTTTTTAACCCTGCCTAACTTTTAAGCTGTCAGATGTCCCTTCCCTAGAAAGCTGTCTCAGACATCTCTCTGAAGGCAGCATTAGTTCCCTTCAGATATCCTTTCTTGGTGCCCAATCTATTTATAGATTTATTGATTTATGTCTGTCTCCCCCATAAAGATGCACCTCCTTAAAGGCTGTTATTTGTTAACTTTTAAATAAATGCTCACATGTGCAAGACCCTGTAGTAGGCATCGGCATATCAAAAGATAAATTGTTTTCTTGGCCTGGAGCAGTGGCTTACGCCTGTAATTCCAGCACTTACTTGACGTCGGGATTTCAAGACCAGTCTGGCCAACATGGTGAAACCACATCTCTACTGAAAACACATAAATTAGCCAGGCATGGTGGCATGTGCCTGTATTTCCAGCTACTGGGAGGCTGAGGCAGGCGAATTGCTTGAACCTGGGAGGCGGAGGTTGAAGTGAGCCAAGATCGTGCCATTGCACTTCAGTCTGGGAGACAGAGTGAGACTCTGTCTCCAAAAATAAAAATAAATAAAAATTAAAAAATAAATTGTTTTTTTCTTTGCTTCTGCCCAGTACCTAGCACATACTTATTCTATGAATGGCTTAATCAATTAGTTATTAGTACAAAGGTTCACAGACTTTGGTGTGCATATGAATCATTTCAAGGGCTTATTAAAATACAGATGTCAGGACGCCACCCTAAAGCCCTGGAATTAGAACTTGTTAGGTGAAGTTTGGTCACGTAATATGTTTAACAAGCTTCCCAGTGATTTTGATGCATTCCAATTTGCAAAGGTTGAGAAGCCCCACTTATCTTCAGAAAAGATCATCCCAAAGTCATTCTGGGCAGTTAAAAGCCCGCTCTGAGTTTGTTTCCTCAAAGAAAGGAAAGCGCTATTCATTCAACATTTATTGTCAGGTGCCTTGTATTTAGGTGCCTTATATATTTTTCTCATTTAATTCCCACAAAAACTCTCTGGGGGAACTATTTGTCTCTTGATTTCAAAGGAAGTTGAGGCTCAGAAAGATTGTGTCACTTGCTCAGGAGAAATTGCAGTGCTGAGAGTCTAACCAGAAGTGGCTGGCCTTTGAGATGTTTCCATGGCCCCAGGCTGCCTCCCATACCTGTCATAGCCAATGCCTCTCTGCTACCTGCCCTGTGTTCACTGTCCCCAAATGCCCACCAACAAACTAGTGCTGGTCCCTGATAGTACTTTCACCAGGCCTAAGAGAAATGGGAAAAATAAAAGTAATACAACTCTTTTCACTAAATGATTGACCTCAGTTCTGAGATTATTTTCTTCATTTTTATGGTTAGAATGTTTTTTCTTTTATAAAGTGATGATGACGGTAGTGAATTGTTTTCTTTTTTAATGCCCGTACTTGGTAAAATAAAAAAAATAGGGAAACCTAGTTTGGCATCAAAGTTTTTATTTTTATTTTTTGAGACAGAGTCCGGCTCTGTCGCCCAGGTTGGAGTGCAGTGGTGTGATCTTGGCTCCCTGCAACCTCCACCTCCCAGGTTCAAGCAGTTCTCCTGTCTCAGCCTCCTGAGTTGCTGAGACACAGGTGCATGCTGCCACACTGGCTAATTTTTTTTTTAAAGTAGAGACAAGGTTTCACCATATGGGTTAGGCTGGTCTCGAACCCCTGAGCTCAGGTGATCGGCCTGCCTTGGCCTCCTAAAATGCTGGGATTACAGATGTGAGCCACCACACCTGGCTGGCATCAAAAAAAAAATTTTTTTTTGAGATGGAGTCTTGCTCTGTCGCCAGGCTGAAGTGCCATGGTGCAATCTCAGCTCACTGCAATCTCCACCTCCCGGGTTCAAGCAATTCTCCTGTCTCAGCCTCCCGAGTAGCTGGGATTACAGGCATGTGCCACCATGCCTGGCCAATTTTTTTTTGTATTTTTAGTAGAGATGGGGTTTTGCCATGTTGATCAGGCTGGTCTCGAACTCCTGATCTCATGATCTGCCCGCCTCGGCCTCCCAAAGTGCTGGGATTATAAGCATGAGCCACTGTGCCTGGCCTCAAAGTTTTTAAAAATTTGATTCAAGGCTGGGTTTGGTGGCTTATGCCTGCAATCCCAGCACTTTGGGAGGCTGAGGCAGGAGGAACACTTGAAATCAGGAGTTCAAGACTAGCCTGGGTAACAGAGTGAGACTGTTGTCTTAGGTAGCTAGTCAGGCATGAGCAGGGCAGGAGAGGGCTCCTCACTATACCCCTGCCATACAGATACCAGGCATGTCAGCTGACCATCAGGTGATGATCGGGCAGTTGTTAACTGTCTCTTTAAAACAATAATTGGTCACAACCAGCACCAGGGAAATGCAGAATACTGAAACTGGTGATCAGCAGCTTCTCAATAAGATTTCAGGAGTCGGGTGAGTGGGCTCAAGCATGTGAATTAAGAGGCGAAATGGCAGAGTTTAACTGGTATATGACTTTCCTCTACGAATGCTAGATGGTAAGGGAAGAACGGCTCAAATGAGCATGTGTACAACTCCAGTAAACACACTGCGCATGCTCCCTTCCCAAGTGCTAGCAGGCCACTGCACATGTGGACAGCTTACCCCAAGGGAAGAATTGGGGGAGAGGTAAACTGCAAGACCCCAGAAATATGCAATGTATAAAACCCCAAGTCGGTTGCAGTGGCTCATGCCTGTAATCCCAGCACTTTGGGAGGCCTAGCTGAGTGGATCACCTGAGGTCAAGAGTCTGAGACCAGCCTGGCCAACATGATGAAACCCTGTCTCTACTAAAAATACAAAAATTAGCTGGGCGTGGTGCACGCACCTGTAGTCGCAGCTACTTGGAAGGCTGAGGCAGGAGAATCACTTGAACCTGGGAGGCGGAGGTTGCAGTGAGCCGAGATTAAGCCACTGCACTCCAGCCTGGGCGACAGAGCAAGACTCCAGCTCAATAATGATAATAATAACAATAATTAAAAAAGACAAAACCAAGTCAAAAGATCAAATGGTGCACTTGATCTTTCGTCTCCCGCTTGGCCCTTTCCCACATGTACTTCACTTCCTTTCCATCCTACTCTAAAGCTTTTTAATAAACTTTCACTCCCACTGGAGGAGGCAAGAATTGAGGTTGCTGCAGACCTGTCTGGATTCGCTGCTGGTAACAAGACCCTATCTTAATTAAAAAACAAAACAGAGCAATTGGAAGCGCTGAGGACCGAGAGTTTCACAGCTGAACCCGGGAAGGCCAAGCTCTGTGGGGAAGGGGCGTCTGCCAAAGGAAAACTAAGAAACAGTAAAAACTTCATCACCAACAAGCTGGACGTTCACTCAGACCCAATCTGAAAGTCGGCAATTACAAAGACGACAGGTGGATAAATCCACAAAAATGGGAAGAAACCAGTGCAAAAAGGCTGAGAACACCCGAAATCAGAATGCCTCTCCT
>CAUYLG010016315.1:0-31680 GCA_963573385.1 Cacajao melanocephalus
CAGCTTCTGCACAGCAAAAGAAACAGTCATTAGAGTGAATCGGCAACCAACAGAATGGGAAACAATTTTTGCAGTTTACCCATCTGACAAAGGGCTGATATCCAGAATTTACAAAGAACTAAAACAGATTTACAAGAAAAAAAACAAACAAGCCCATTCAAAAGTGGGCAAAGGATATGAACAGACACTTTACAAAAGAAGACATACATGAGGCCTACAAACATATGAAAAAATGCTCATCATCGCTGGTCATTAGAGAAATGCAAATCAAAACTACATTGAGATACCATCTCACGCCAGTTAGAATGGCAATCATTAAAAAATCTGGAGACAACATATGGTGGAGAGGATGTGGAGAAATAGGAACACTTTTACACTGTTGGTGGGAGTGTAAATTAGTACAACCCATTGTGGATAACAGTGTGGCGATTCCTCAAGCACCTAGAAATAGAAATTCCATTTGACCCAGCAATCCCATTTCTGGGTATATATCCAAAGGATTATAAATCGTTCTAGTATAAGGACACATGCACACGAATGTTCATTGCAGCACTATTTACAATAGCAAAGACCTGCAACCAACCCCAATGCCCAACAATGATAGACTGGACAGGGAAAATGTGGCACATACACACCATGGAATACTATGTAGCCATAAAAAACGATGATTTCATGTCCTTTGTAGGGACATGGATGAACCTGGAAACCATCATTCTCAGCAAACTGACGCAAGAACAGAAAATCAAACACCGCATGTTCTCACTCATAGTGGGTGTTCAACAATGAGAACACATGGGCACAGGGAGGGGAGCATCACACACTGGGGTCTGTTGGGGGGAACTAGGGGAGGGACAGTGGGGGTGGGGAGTTGGGGAGAGATGGCATGGGGAGAAATGCCAGATATAGGTGATGGGGAGGAAGGCAGCAAATCACACTGCCACGTGTGTACCTAGGCAACAATCTTGCATGTTCTTCACATGTACCCCAAAACCTAAAATGCAATAAAAAAAAAAAAAGAAAAGATTGACTTACAAAAAAAAAAAAAAGTAGCCAGGCATGGTGGCAGGCGCCTATAATCCCAGCTACTTGGGAGGCTGAGGCAGGAGAATCGCTTGAAACCCAGAGGCAGAGGTTGCAGTGAGCCGAGATCACACCACTGCACTCCAGCCTGGGCGACAGAGCGAGACTTCCCCTAAAAAAGCAAAAACAAAAACCCTTTGGTGGTTCTCCACAGCCTTCAAGATAAAAGTCCTGGCCAGCATAAAAGGCCAGCAGGCCGCGGCCCTCTGTGGTCTCACTGCTCCCTCCTCACAGCTGACGGTCTAGAGTGCGGGAGGTGCAGCGTGGCCAGGGTCACAGCGTTCCTAACACAGGGTGTAGCCCAGAGTCGGTGCTCACAGGCCAAAGTCTCCTGGTGGAAAAGCAAGGCCTCACTGTCAGGCACCTTGCTGCCAGGGCCACGGAAGGGGCCTGTTGTGTGGCCTGCCTGCACCTCTTCATGCTGCTTCTGCTGCCTTCTTTAAAGTGGCCCCCTGTCCCCACTCTCACGGCAAGTTAGGGGAGGCTAACTCATCCCCCAAACCTCGGGGCAGGTATGTGAAGCTTGACCAATGAAAACACCCTGTACTCCTGGCCACCCACAGTGATGGACTCAGGGATGGCCACATGACCCAAGCTAGACCGAAGACACTCAGTTCTCGGACTTTGCTGGAACTATTTGGAAAGAGAAGGCCTTTGTCTGTGGAAGCTGCGTTGAAGGAGAGAAGCTGGGACTGCCCAGGGTCCCTGTGGAAGAGAGGGAAGCCGGCCCAGCAGAAGGTGGTGCTGCCAGCAAGGCCCCTTCCGGATTGTTCGTGTATATGGACCAGTAACTTCTCTGTTGCTTAAACCTGGTAGAGTTAGAGTTCTGACACGCCCAGTGCAGCCACTGAGGTGCGGCCCCTGACGCTGAGTCCAGCCTGCCCACCTCTTTCATCAGCCTGGGACTTTCCTCCTTTAAGCCCCATCGAACCTTCTCATACTTCCGGGGCTGTGACCCCCTTGCTCTCCCTTTTACAATGGGAGAATTTCAGGTACAGCATCTCCAAAACGGCCAGGATGGGGCCAAGCAAAGTTGATTAGATGGGCTCGCAGTGAGGCCCCAGTCAGGCATCTCAGGCTGGTTTGACAGGACATGAGGAACATGCAGAGGTGACCCAGGTCCCCAGGTGACTCCTGCCTACAAGCGGTGCCTCAGATTCCCGACCACACGTGCCTCTGAGCCCCTGCAGGCACCATCGTGATCTCCTGCTCCCACAGCCCCGCTGACCTCCTCACTGGGCACGCGTTACCTCCAGGCCTTCCTGCTTCTCCCTTTCCAGGCTGCGGATCCTCAGCAGGTGTTTCTCCTGTGCCGACAGCTTCCTTGGGTCTGGACACACAGACAACTCACCGCCGGCTGTTCCTGCACATTGGCCCCGGGCCTGGCCCAGCTGCTTCTCAAGCTCTCGAACCTGAGGGTGGTAAAACCCGTCATTCCACAGTGGGTCTGCAGCCAGCCCCTGCTAGTCACAAGTGTGATCAGAGACCCCACAGACTGAAGATGGAACCGCCTCTCCAGATGGCTGTGGGAGCCCCATCTGAGGAGGACGAGGGCTGGGGCGCGATCTGAGCTAGCATCCCGAGCAACACAGTGGAAGGCACCAGGCAAGTTCAGCTTAGAAAAAAGAGGACATCACCCTGTCTCTGAGGGGCTGTCTGAGGCCCCAGGAACCTGGGAGGGATAGGATGGCAGGTCTCAGTTCAAGAAAGAACTTTCTTATTTTATTTATTTAGAGACAGAGTCTTGCTCTGTCGCCCAGGCTGGGGTGCAGTGGTACAATCATGGCTCACTGTAATCTCTGCCTCCCGGGCTCAAGCAATCCTCCCACCTCAGCCTCCTGAGCAGCTGGGACCACGGGCACATGCCACCGTGCCTGGATAATTTTTGTAGATATATATTTATAGATATCTATGAATATATATATGCACAAATAAATTATATTTATATATATACAAAATTAAATTATTTTGTATATATTTTTTGTGTACCTATATGTGTGTGTGTGTGTGTACACACACACACACATATATATATTGTAGAGACGGGTTTCACCATGTTGCCCAGGCTGGTCTTGAATTCCTGGGCTCAAGCCATCTGGCCACCTCAGCCTCCCAAAGTGCCAGGCAAGGAGGAACTTTCTACGGACAGACCTCCCGAGACTGGGTAGCCCTCAGGAGGCGGAGGTCACTTACAGGAGGCCCTGCAGAGCTCACGCAGGGTTTGGAAGCAGAGAGGCCGGCTCCAAGCCCCATGGACCATGTGGCTGCGCACGGGTGGCCTCTCTGAATCTCAGTTCCCTCACCTAAGAGCACGCCCTGCGTAACACTATTATGTGAAGCTGTCTGAGCCTGGGAATCCACTGAGGTTCTCGGACTGACTAATCTTGGTGCTCACTCCAGATCAACAAACTAGAGTTCTAGGGGAAGGGCCTTGGGACCTGTATTTTAAATGCTAAGGTGATTTTTAGGATTAGGCAACTTTGTAAAATCCCAAGACTGCCTAGGTGAAACCATCGACACAGCCTGGCCCGCATGAGCTCTCAGCAAGTAGCAGGTAGATGTCATCCCACAGAACAACGCCCTCATCACCCTGGTAATCCTGGGGTAGAAGCAGACAACTCCTAGGGTCCTCCCGACCCTGGTTTCTGCGTCAATGCAATCAAATGACGAAACAGCGCTGGTCAACTTGAGCCAGGAAAGGAAGCACAATTTGCTAGGCTCCCTGGCCAAGGGCTGGAGCACCACTTTGGAAGCACCCATCGGTGCCCCCGTGTGGCGCTGTGTGGCAATTCCACTTAATCATTAAAGAACACGGTTGCCTTTAAGAATTCGACATACAACGTAATGACAATAAGAAGTTGTTTCGTCTTATTACGGTCCGACACGGTGCTAGGTGCTTTACAAATGTTATTTGATGTCACCCCATTTCACAGGTGTGAAGATGAAGACATAGGAAGATGGAGGGATTTACCCAAGGCCACCGAGCTGGCAGACCAGTGGGCAAACTTCAACTCAGGTGTCTAGAACCCCAAGGCCATGCACTGATCATCCGTCAGCTTCCTGGAGTTGTTCCCCCTCTATGTTGGCTTCAAGGACCCCATGGCAGACACGAGGACCAAAGCCCCTGTGACTCTTGAAGTCCCTGGGAACAAAGGTGACATGCTTGGCAAAGAGTGGAACTCACACAGCTGCTCACAGGCTTCTCAGTTCGAAGGGAAAAGGTGAAAGAACCACGCCTAACCTTCGGGCAGGGCTTCCTCCATGCCAGGCCTGTGCCGCGCACTTTACAAGTACCGAGTCAATTCTCCCAACAACCCTGTGGGGTAGGTATCGCTATTATCCCCATCACAACGATGAGGAAACTGAGGCACAGAGCTAAAGAAACTTGCTTGAGGTCACACAGCTGGTGAGTCTGAGCCGCATGGCTCCAGAGCCCCTGCCGTCAGCCTCTTTTGGAATGCTCCAAAATATTCAGACAATAAAGAGGGAGACAAGGCTAAGTTTTTATTGGGTAATTAAAACTTTCAAAAGACTACAGGCATCTGGACGAAACTGGAAAAAGCTTACAACAGTCACGCAAATTTACTTGAACTAGGAAAAAGAAGATGCCAGGAGTGAAATAAACCAACCAAAGGCATCGGCATTTGTGAAGCTGCAGTGCCTGGCATGTGGAGTGTTATGTAAGAGCTTGTTCATTAAATAACAGATTAACATCAGGCTGGTTGGCGAGAAGGTGAACAGCAGCCCTGCACGACTGCACTGTGAGACCTGAAGGCCTTTTTTGGGTACTGCGAGCTGAGGTCTCTAAGGGGTTCAGGGCAGGTCTTTCCGGGATGTTTTAAATCCTTAGAAGTCTGATGACTCACCCACCTTGCTTTGCAAAACGAGAATTTGTTGAGCCCGACCCCTCCAGGTCCCTGGCAAGGACAGGAGCTGCTGGACATCGATGCCTTCCCCGACCTCGCTGGCCAAAACCTGCAATAAGGCAGGGCCTTCAGTGCGGCCAAAGAGAGGGCTCCACCAGACCCTGCGGTGCCACGTTTACAAGCACATTGGGAAGCAGCCCTCACCTACAATCTTCTTCCACCCCAGAGCGCAGCCCTCCAAGGGCAGTCTTCCATGTCCCAAGGGCAGCTCTCCCTGGGAAAGTAGTAAACCCATCATCCCTGGCACTTCTTGGCAGCTCTTAGAGCAACCAAGAAACCGCCGACCATGCCCAGATAGGGCCCCTTGCTCTTGACATATTCTGGGATGGCTGAACCACAAAGCTGACTGACACCTGCTTCCTTAACCCATTCACCTGTCACCTCGAGCTGAGCTGATTCTGGCTATGGGAAGCGCATCGCCACAGAGCCCTGCCCTCTGTGAAAAGTCACAGACAAGTGGACTTCTGTGTGCAGCAAAAGGTGGGCTACTGAATGTCAGCTGGGACACTGTGGTCCAGGAAGGGCCCAGCTTTGCGGCTGCTGACGGGCAGCACTCTCCCAACCTCAAGGCTCTGAGGCAGAAACAATACACTCAGCTTGTGACCTGGGCCCCTCTGAGGCTGTCACAGAAACCCCATCCAGCACACCAGGCCTCTGGCGCTCGCTTCCACAATAGAAAACTGTTTTGGAAATCTTGGCCAGTCTGAGTGGTTCCAGCAGGGAAGACAAATGCCAGAGAATTCGCTATGTAAATAAAAATAAATAACGAATCAGCTGGGCCTGTGTCCCCAGTCTGAGCCTTTTCCTTTGAAAGAGTCCTTTAATACACAGTAACCTATTCATGTTCTGTTAGAGATAGCAGAGCACAAGGCAGGGGCTGGCAGGCTTCCAAGTTAAGGGTGACATTAAGGGGAGACCCAGGATCTACCGGGGCACAAGGAGTCAGGGAAGGCTTCATGGACTCTCCCTGGGTGGACAGCGCTGTCCTCCTCAGTCCAGAGCTGGGCAGGCATCACACAGGCATGTATGCTGGGGGGTGGGGGTCAGGCTCAGGTAGCCAGCAACTCTGCCCACCAAATGGGTGGGGACCAAGGGCTGGGGGGAGGAAGCACTGGATCTGGAGCCTGACCCAGAGCAAGCAGTGTGCTCACGGGGCTGAGCACTCAGGCTCCGGAATGGAACCCATGGTGCCAGCATGTTCTTCCCAAGTCCAACCCCAGCCATACAAGAAGCCCACGCCCTGGCTCTGAAAGACCTTCTGTGCCATCCGCAGCTCCTGCTTCGCAGACTGGATCTGGTTGCGGAGGTCACTCATCTTCAAGTTGGTGGCCGCCAGCCTGTCCTGCAGGGCCTTCACCTCTGGGGTCTCCTGCTG
The DNA here is from genome assembly GCA_963573385.1 of Cacajao melanocephalus. Taxonomy (NCBI): domain Eukaryota; kingdom Metazoa; phylum Chordata; class Mammalia; order Primates; family Pitheciidae; genus Cacajao; species Cacajao melanocephalus. The sequence goes on from CAUYLG010016315.1 coordinate 6,382, forward strand.
TGGGGAGGGACAAGAGAGAAAGTAATCACTATTGCCGACATGGGAACAGTCATCATAGCCCCCATGTACCCAAGTCTGTGCCAGGCACTGTGCTACGTGTCTGACATGCAGTAACTCATTTAATCCTCACCAAGCCCTGTAAGGCAGGTTCTTCTGTAAGCCCCTCACAGGTGCAGAATGGAGGTTGGTGGAAGGTCAGTCCTCTACTTGGGCTAACTGGTTAATTGAGGTGGAACCTGGATTTGAATCCTGGCAGCTTAGCTTTGGGGCTGGGCTTTCTGCAGTGTTGCACACACGTGGATGCAGGCCTTGCCCTAGAGGTGGAGCATCTGGAGAGAGCTGCAGGCGCCACACTTCCCACACACTTCCCGGGTGTGGACCCTCCACTGTGCTCAGCGATCCACATCGCAGCTAATTCACCCTCACTCAGAATACAGAGGAAACCATGTTATTCCCAGAGGGCAACCCAGTGTGGCAGGAATCATGGCACCCTAATTCAGGGCCCGCCTCTCCCAGAATTGTCAGCTTGGGCCTTGGGCTCTGTTTCCTAGCGGTGACCACTGAACAGAAATAAGGACCCATTTTAACTTCCAAATGCTCATCTCTGTGGCTTGAAGAACTGCAGCAAGCTACATGAAAACTGCCTGCTGAAACTCTCAGCAATGTCTTTTTTTTTTTTAACCCACTGTTTTATTTAAACTATCTGGATAAAAATTTTTCTTAAATGTGCCGACTACTTCTCGGTCTTCAATAGACACTCCTGTGACCCACAGACATTTGACGAGGGACCTTCAAGGTCAGCCCATTCAAACCCCTTTCATAATGATGAAAATAAGGTCCAGAGAGGGGAGGCAATTTGCCTTCAGGCTTCAGCTGGTTGGGTGACACAGGTGGGATCAGAAAGAACACTGGTCCTTCCCCTGCCCTGGCTGACACTTCCAATTTAACCTGCTGCTAATGCTGGGCACTGTGGCCACGGGAACGCTGGTTGTTAGGCTGAGCATCCCAGCAGACCACGATGCTGGGGCCCTCTGCTGCTGCCCCGCAGGGCAGAGGGGCTGAACGTCAAGAAGCAGGGCTGGTCCTGCAGTGGCCTTCTCTAGCAGGCACAGACAAAAGCTCCTGTGAATGCTAGTGTGAAAGACAGATCCAAGTACACTGGGTCTGGAAAGTTCCATCGGCCCCAGAGGCTCTGGGCAGCCCAGCTGAAAACCAGTGGCCAGAGAAGCTAGACAGGGACACCTGGTCCAGAAACCCCGGCCTCGCCCAGTGTCCTCGTCTATGGAATGGGTGTCCAAACACTTCCCCATTCCGCTTCCTCCGAGCACCACCATCGGGCTGAAGAGAACAGCCAACGTGAACAGAATGTGCCGCCTGGGAACTTATATGAAACATAAGCATGTTTATGTTCTGTGTTCTTCCTTCTGTCTGGCCGCCTGCCATCCCTGCGCACTCTGTTGGGTGCCTGTCTCTTCTCCTGTTAAATGTGTGGCTTTGAATCTGCCCTGGGTTGGGAAGCAACCCCCCTGCACCCCCTGCCACGCCCCTGCCCTACCTGTCAGATCTCCAGTGCCATGAGCCCCAGTGGCCCTGACCTCGGGGGTGGCCTGACCTCAGGGGTGACCCTGACCTCGGGGGTGGCCTGACCTCAGGGGTAACCCTGACCTCGGGGGTGGCCTGATCTCGGGGGTGACACTGACCTCGGGGGTGGCCTGACCTCGGGGGTGACCCTGACCTCCGGGGGGGCCTGATCTTGGGGGTGACACTGACCTCAGGGGTGACCTGACCTCGGGTGCCAAGGGCCACGGGAATACATGTGCATCCATGTGGCTGCTGCGACCTTGCAGGATCCCTTGGGTCTGATCAGACCATGGAAAAAGCGCACAGACGCTTCTGGCTCTAGAACCCGGGCCCTGCCCAAGCCTCCTTTTCTTATCTGTAAAATGAGGCTATGTAATGCCAACCTCAGGGAACCTGTGAGTGTTGCTAAGATAATGCACATCAGGGGTGCTGTCTGAGGCAGCTGACAGAGGGCAATGCTGGCAGGCCTCGCCTGGCTTGAGTGGGCAGTGGGCAAGGGGGCTGAGGGCCAGATGGTGCTCTGGAGAGGACTAGGTCAGGCCCCGTCCTCCTGGCTTAGAGAGCTGAGCTAATCCTACCTCCAAACCACTTGAGAGCGCTTTCTGCCAAGAGTGGAATTCCACAGGCTTTGTGGGGGATCTGCGTATGGGCACACTCCCTCCCCTAGCCCAGGCTGTTTTCTTTGAGGGAATGACTAAAACGCAGTCCGCAGGGAGCAAACGACGCCAATGCCGCTCACATCGGAGCCTCCCGAAGCCCCAGGCAGAGGGAAGGGTACTCGGCTCCACTGGAATGTGCTTTGGAGGCTCGGGCTGGAACGTGGACTGAGTCTGCAGGCCTCTGGAGTGGAGCAGCCTTCTGAGCGGAACATTGCTTTCGCTCTCGCTCTGATCGGGAGATGACAGGGACAGCGCGTGATGCTGATGAATCCAGACACAGCCCATCACACACTGTTCTCTCCAAACCTGGAACCTCCCGGGCTCCCCGTGGCCACAGAATAAAGTCAACTCCTGCTCCAGCTGCCATTCAAGGGCTCCCTCTATGGGTGACTTCACTCCAGCTTTTTTGGCTTATATTCCTCTTTCCCCTTGTGAGCTCTGGGCTGCAGTCAAGTGCTAACCAGCGGACACTCAGTTCACCTTCCCCATCTTCCTTCTCCAGTAAGGCCAGCTCAGGGTCACCGTCCTCCGTCCCAGCTTCTAGCTGCAGCCTTAATGGAGGGTGGACTCCTCTGTGAGCTCAGAGCACTGGGACCATCTCTGAAGGCCCTCTCCACATCCCACCTTCCAATGACTCCTCATTCCTCCTCTGGGATTCCCACAGACAGGGCCTCTGGTTTTGTTTGTTTGTTTTTTGAGACAGAGTCTCACTCTGTCGCCCAGGCTGGAGTGCAGTGGTGTGATCTCGGCTCACTGCAGCCTCCACCTCCCAGGTTCAAGTGATTCTCCTGCCTCAGCCTCCCGAGTAGCTGGGACTACAGGCGCACACCACCATGCCCAGCTAATTTTTGTACGTTTGGTAGAGATGGTGTTTCACCATGTTGGCCAGGCTGGTCTTGAACACGTGACCTCAAGTGACTCACCCGCCTCAGCCTCCCAAAGTGCTGGGATTCTGGCTGTCAGCAGCCGAGCCCAGCTGAGGCTGTTTTGATTGATTCCCTGTGTCACAGGGCTTAGAAAGTCCCATCAGGCTGAGCATCAGCTTCATATCCAGGGCAGCTCTAGCTGGGGCCATGGAGGTGCCCAATACTCAGAATAGACCAGGGGCAGCTTAGCAGTGTCCCCTGGAGCCAAGAAAGGGCCTGAAGAATACTCAGTCCAGCCCTGAGGAGGGCAGAGCCCCTCTGCTGCCTCCCCAGCAATGAGGCAGGTTTATATAAGACTGGTCTTGAGGAGGTGCATTCACCCGGAGCCTGAGGGACCCATCGCTGCACACCGAGGACTGCACTGTTCTCAAGGAAGCCAGGGGCAATCCAATCCTGAGGTGCAGGCAGCAGGGAAGACGGGGGCTAGAAAACAGGCAGCAAACTGGGAGTCCTGGGCTCGGCCGCCTCTTTTGCCACTGGCCTGGCTTCCCAGGAAAACCCTGGGGAAGCCTCCTGGAATGTTACTTAGACTCTGATGCCATTGACTGTCTGGCCTGGGGACAAAGCAACCTGCTAGGTCAGACTGCCTTCCTCTCATGGAGCTGCAGTTCCCCCTCCTGAGTTTCAGGAGCTGTTCACTGGTTTATAAAATGGGCTGTGCAGACAAGTCCCCATTTCCAACAGTCACTTTGGCTCTGCAGATGTGGAGCTCCACCAAAGGGAGGGTGCTGATAATATAATTCCCCACTGCCCTAAAGAACAGGGCTCTGCCGGGCAGTGGTGCGCTCCCTGTCCCTGCAGTAAGGTGGAAGCGGCATGCATCCGCAGTGAGGGTGCTGGACAGGAGATGGCCGGGAGGTCAGCTGGAATGACAGTGGGAGGTCAGCTGGACCAGGCCTTCCCTCCCGATCCCGAGGTTCTAGGGTTCCAGGGTTCTCAGGCCTTCCCTCCCGATCCCGAGGTCCTAGGGTTCCAGGGTTCTCGGGCTCCTCCCAGCCTTCCTTTCTGGAGACACAGCTGGAGCGACACCCTCCATGGACAGGACATTCTTGGCCTCAGGCCACAGACTCAGTACTGTCCTCTGACGTCTGCTCTGAGGATGTAGCAATGGCAGCCAATGGATGGGCAGGTGGCCCGGCAATGGGTGGGGGTGGGGGTGGGCTCCAGGTGGAGGAGGGGGGCCCCAGGCCGGTGGCTGCCTCGTAAACTCCCCAGCACAGAAGAGAATTCGTACCAATGCTCTGTCTCCCGTCCACGTCCTTGGCGGCTTCGCTCCCGCATCAGCGGCCCCCTTGGCTGGCGGCCTGGTCTGGGCTGACTGCAGCTGAAAAAGCAAACCTCACACTTCATACTCTGCTCGGCAATTGCGCAGCCCAAAGAAAGCACTCTGGTGCCACTGTGTGTGGTGACCTATCTTGGTGGTGCGTCCTTTTAGCTCCCTTTAGGGTCACTCACGGAAGGGCTCTTCTTTAGAAACCGCTCTGGAATGGAGAGGGTTTAACTGACCGTCTGGCCCACTCCCTAGCTGCACTATAAATGCAGCCCAAGGGCTCACTAACAGCTCAGTAAATAATAATGCTTCACTCATAATCTGTCTCCTGGAGTTCCAACCACAGCCTAGGAGGCGGGGCATAAAGAATGACGGATTTCAGGTTACAGATGAACAGATGAGGCCAGAGACACCACGAAGCCTGCTGGAGGGCCACAGCATTGGATTTAAAATGCAGCACCACCACACACTGTGTGATCTGAGAAAGCCTCTTAACCTTCCAACTTCAGCCCTTCCAGCTACATATGGAGAAGCTGGGAAGGTTCCCTCCCGCCCATGCTGGGAGTCCCCTCCAGAGGGAGAATGACCAAGGCCCTCACTTCCCGCTCCAGCTCCTGGATGCGATTGGTCAGCTGCTTCACTCTGGTTTTTGCACCCTCTGATTCTGCCATCAACACCCGGTTTTTTTTTGATAGCTCCACAATTTTGGTGGCGACCATGTCTCCGGCTACACCAGCTGTCCCTAAAAAGGAGGAATGGTGAGGTCAATTAAAACATCAAACTCATGCCCCACCACCAACAGCACCAGGGTCTTGAAATCTACAGCTGCTTGGCATGGATGCTCATGAAAGGCACTGGCTTAGAAGGGGCACCATACACCTAGCAGCCCTGGGACCCAACTCCCATGAGTGGAAATGCAGCCACTCAGAGGTTCAGTATGTTCTAGGAAAACTATAAAAGCAGAAAGCAGTTTTCCTTCTGTGAGAGTCAGGTTTATCACTCCAGTGCTTCATGACATCCTCAGTGACAGGATTACGTCCATATCCCTGTAACTCTGCTGTGTCCTCTGATGCGTAGGATGTAGTCCCCTTGGCCTTCTATGACTCTGGGCTCAGCCACATGGCTTGCTTTGGCCAAAGGCATTAACAGATGAGGTGCAGATGAGGCAGAGGTGCAGCTGGCTCACTGGTCTGCTTGTCCCGCTCCACAGGAAGAGCATTCTGGCAGGATGGTTTCAAGAGTAAGAAGAGACACACGAGGAACCAACCTGCCAAGCCTGACCTCAACCGGCCAATCCCCAGCTAACCCCAGATGTTTAAGCTAAATAAATGCGTACTGCTGCTGAGACTGCGTGGTTGTTTCTTACACAGAATTTGGTGGTAACACGTACCCAATACAAAGGCATACACTCATTTAGCAAATATTTATTTTCTACCAAGTGCTGGGTCCTCTTGGTATTACAGATTCCGTAGTGGATAAAAAAGACTCATGGAGTTTACATTCAAGTAGGGAAGACAGATAATTCAAAACATCAAAGAAATAACTATATATTCTAATATGTAGGAGGAATAGGTGTTGGGAAATACAGTGGCGCTGGGCAAGGGGTAAGAATGAGGGAGGTGATGCTATTTTAGATGGACCGGCCAGGAAAGGCTCTCTGAGGAGGTAAGGTGTGAACAGAGACCTGAATGAATGAAGCGAGGGCGCGAACCATGAAGAGTGTTCTCACCTGGGAAGGACATTCTAAGCAGAGGAAATTCAAGTACAAAGGTCTCGAGGTGTGAACGTCCTTAGAGCAGCTGAGGACCATCAGGGACTCACGAGTGCAGGGAAGGCTCCCTGCAGTGGGCAAGGGACGGAGGCTGTGGAAGGAGGCTGGAGGATGTGGCTGGGGGAAGCTGCATGGGCGGGAGCCAGCCCAGCGTGGTCGCTGCCTAGCTGGGTGGCCCTGACAGCCCCCCACCCTCTCTGGAGTGCAGCCCTCCATCGGTGCGATGGCAGAGGTAGTCAGATGGCTGGCAGGTCTCCTGAATGCTTCCGACACTGTGGCAGGGAGTAACTGGCAGTCCTATTTTTCAGTCCACTTTTAACATGGCCATCATATGCCTCAAACAAGATGAAGGATGACAACTGGTGGAAAGCAAACAGGCGCTCGATGGCTTTCACATCACCTCAGCCCAGGCCTGCTCCTGCCAGCCTGCTTGAGGCAGCGAGGGGGGCAACTAGGAGTAGCTGCCCCTGGAATCTCATGTCTGCTGCAGAGGACAAGGACACCCCAAGAGAAAAGGCTCAGAGCAGACCTGGAGGCCTGGAGAATCTCAAGGGAGACACTCGGCTAGTACCTCGATGGCACGCTTGGCTCCTTTAATAGGCTGTGTGTCGGGGGGTGCCGGGCGTGGTGATCATAAAGGATCACTGTGAAAATCATCAACTCTAGCAGCTAAAAAACTGCAATTTCAGCAGAGGTCTGCTTCCGGCTAAGATGGAGTGAGCACATTCTACCCTGTCTCTTTCGCTGAATACAACCAAAAGCCCTGGATGGGATGTGGAAGCAGCGCCCCGAGGGTTCTGGAATTGAACAGCAGCGAGCATTCTGGGGAAGGAAAACAGACCTAGAAGCACAAACAGTCTGGTGGTACGTTTCCTCCCAGGACTCAAGCAGCACAAATCCTGAACCGGCCATCAGGAAGAGGTCCAAGGGAATGTCTTTCGAGTGTAAAGAGCACGACGTGGGGCTCGGACAGAATGGGAAGAATCCTCTGGGTTTCTTTTTTTTTATTCTTTACCAATGCTGTCTCCAGCCAAGCTCTGCTCTTGAGGCTGCAACCCCCTGATCAATGGGGGCAGCAGCAGATGGGAGCACAGAAATGCTGAGTATCTGGCTAAAGAGAACAGTCCTCCCTTTGGGTTCGTTAAAATACGTAGAAAGTTGAAAGCAAAAAGCATAACACTGCCTGATGGGATTTTCAATATATATACGGATATAATACATATAAATCCTGTAATATACAAGCAGAGGTCAAGGGCCCTGGATGCTGGCAAAGTTTCTAGATTCCATTTGAAGTGGCAAAATATTATTAGTTCTATGTAGACTATAAAAAGGTAAGTATGTATCATTAGAACAATCACAAAAAAATGTGCAAAAAAAAATAGTCAACAAACAAAAGCCAAAAGCAATCACTAGAAACTCCAGCCAAAGGGGACCAATCTCTCAGCTGTCAGTAGCCTGTCACTTGCAGCACAGTCTGAAAACATAAACGGGCTTGTCAGATTTTCTCTCCAAAATGGGAAAACGGAAATCAGAAATGGTGACTTCAGAGTAAAGACTGGACTTCAGTGGTTTTCAGGGACACCTAGGGCTGGCAGTCAGATGAGGCCATGACCAAGTCTGTGCGTTAGCGAAGACTGGAACAGATGAACAGGAGCGGGGCTGAGGGGAGGAACCCCAGGTCTGCTGCCCAGGCCCGCTGGGTGGAGAGGCATCTCCTGCACCCGCTGGAGCCCACCAGCTTCCCTACACCTTGCAAATGGGCAAGCGGCCCTTTCCACAGCTGGATCCTCAGCCAGGCTGAGTCTATCTACTCCGCACAATACAAAGACTTGTCTTCAAGGTTTGCGTTTTTTGTTTCAAACAGAAAAGGCCCAAGAATGGAGGGAGGTGCATTAGGCCAGCATGGGTCTTTAGGATACCAAACTCCCCTGGCTTTGTAATTCAGCATTGACTGACGAGAGCTTTGGTCCTACCCTCACACGCATTTACTCTCAAAGACAGGGAGGGATAGTCTGGTGGGTGCGGAGTCAGCCCTGCTGCTCTCTGTGACTGGTGACATCTACAATACTTTCTGATTTATGAGCCACCTGGGAATTGCTCAATGGGTGTATACATAGCAGACAACAGTCAGGTCCAAAGTCCCCACTCCATCTGCAGGGCCAAAGTCAAACCCTAACCACAGAGCTGATGTCTAGCTCACACCCACAGATCACAGGTCATTCCCAGACCTGCAAGGCCAAGGTCCTCGCTGGACTCATGGGGCCTAGGTCTCCACCAGCACAGCTAAGGTCTACCCAGACTTGCAGGGCAAGGCCCAGCCCAGCCCCCGCTGATGGATGGTCCCAGGATATCCTCCCAGAGCAGGTGGCTTCCCTGCCTCAGTCTCCCTTTCTGGAGCAGCTACAGCAGGTGCTGTAAAGTTAACACCCATCTCTACTGGAGCTTTTTTTTTTTGAGAGAGGATCTCACTCTGTTGCCCAGGGTTCAGTGCAGTGGAGTGATCATAGCTCACTGCAGGCTGCTGGGGTTTTTTCATGTTCACATCGTAACATCTGAGCCAGCGCACCAAAGAGGAACGCACCCTGCCAGCCTTTGAACATAATGCGAGCGTGATGGCGAGTCCCTGCCACGAGGCCCAGCTGGGTCACCAGCATTGCCTAGGAGGCTTGCCTGCTGGCCCGTGTTTTAATCCCTCATTGCCCCCTGTGCTCCCATTTTCTGGTGGGCTGGCTTCCCTGGGCCTGCTCTTTTCCTTTACCCTCTCCCTCACTTCCAGGACTCATCTGGACAAGCTTGACCACAATTGACCCTGGGCACTCTGGTGGGCACCTGCCCTCTGGAACATGCTGTCTGCCCGTCAGAAGTCCCTGGACCGCAGGGCAAGGCCGTCAAGACAATGGCGGAGCTACCTGTGAAGGCGAGTCTGTCCTCTTCCATTTTCTTTCTGAGGTGTTTGATCTCAAAGTCCCTTTCCTTCAGCAGCTTATACAATCGCCCGTTCTCGTCCACTGTTTCCCTGAGCTCATTTCGAAGGTGTTCTATCTCATCTTCAAGCACCCTACAAGGCAAAGGCCCTGGTGGGCAGGGGTCAGGCCTCCCGTGCCCAGGTGGACACACAGACATGCAGATGCAGGCACACACGTGAAAGAAGAAAGGTTTGAATACTGTGTTCATTAGCTGGCTTCAATAGGGAGTTATAAAAGACCCCCACTTAGAATTCATACTTCTTTTAAGCATCCATGGAGCATGCATAAAATATGTCACAGGGCTGGGTGTGGTGGCTCACACCTCTAATCCCAGCACTTTGGGAAGCCAAGGCAGGAGTCTGTGACTAGCCTAGGCAACAAAGAGAGACCCTGTCTCTAAAAATGAAAGGAAAAAGTTAGCCAGGCATGGTAGTGTACACCTGTGATCCCAGTGACTCCAGAAGCTGAGATGGGAGGATTGCTTGAGCCCAAGAGCTTGAGGCTGCAGTGAGCTATCATCTTGCATTCCAGCCTGGGTGACAGTGTAAAACCCTGTCTCTTAAAAAAAAGAAAAAGTATTATAAGCTATGAAGGCAATCTTAGTAAATTCTAAATAATAACATTATACAGACTCTTTTCTCTAATGGCAAGTGACTGTATTAGAAATCAATAATAAAAAATAGAAATAAAACAAGAGGCTGGCACAGTGGCTCACGCCTGCAATCCCAGCACTTTGGGAGGCTGAGGCGAGCAGATCACGAGGTCAAGAGATGGAGACCAATCTGGCCAACATGGTGAAACCCCGTCTCTACTACAAATACAAAAATTAGCTGGGCATGGTGGCGCTCACCTTGAGAGGCTGAGGCAGGAGACTAGCTTGAACCCTGGAGGCGGAGGTTGCAGTGAGCAGAGATCTCACCACTGCACTCCAGCCTGGTGACAGAGCAAGACTCCATCAAAAAGGGAAGGAAGGAGGGAAGGAAGGAGGGAGGGAGGGAGGGAGGGAACCAACCAACCCAAAACTCATCATACGTTTGAAGCTAGAAAAATACTCTATACTCCTAAATTATTTATGGGTTAAGAAGAAATCATAATATGTATATAAAGCATTTAGAATGGATTGACTACAGAAGCTGTATCAGAACTTGATAAATGCAGCTGTAATTAAGGCTCGAAGCTTCCTTCTGTCACTTCAGCTGCATTTTACAAGTTTTGCTATAGCTCCTGTGGTATACACACACACACACACACAGACACACACACACACACGCACCCCCGAGAGATTTCAAACTTGCATTTACCTCTTCTCAAAGCTGTTTTTCAAGTGTGGCTCCCCGGCATGGAGAAGGCTGAGACCACCTGGGACCTCCAAGGGCTCCTCTTGGCCATCAGCTCTGCTTTTGGGGCTCAGTTCCTTCTCCCTCTTTCTCTCCATCTGCTTCTGTAACCGTTTGTGCTGCATCTCCTGCATTGCCTGGAACTGGAGCCGCAGAGTGTTCTGCGAGCTTTCATCTGCTGCCATCCTGCCCTAGGCGTCAGGAAAGAAGCCTGAGCCGAAGCAAACTCCACACCGCCACTCCGCACACAGGGCGCCCTGTCTGCAGCCCCAGCCCTGGAGTTCACTGCTCCACGCTGCGTGTATGTGTACACGGAAGCTTGGAAGCCCACCCTCACCTCACATCACTAGAAAGCCAAGGCGGAACTGAGCAGCCTCCTCATTCCCGAACACGCCACCAGACTGCACGTGGCATCAGGACAGTCTCCAACACTCGACTCGTACTGGCCCTAAATCAATGGCTCCCAACTCCGGCTGAACATTAAAGTCCCCCAGGAACTCCCAAATAACAATGCCTGGGACCATTTCCAGACCAACTAACTCTCAATTTCCAGGAATGGGGCCTGGCCATTTCTCCTTCTTCTTTTTAAATGCAGGTATAATTCACATACAGTAAAGTACATAAATTCTGACCATATGGCTCAACCTTTCCACAGACATACACCTCTGTGGTACACACAGATCAAAGTTCAGGGCATTTCCAGTCCCTGAGCAGGCTACTCTGCGCCTCCTCCTGAATCCTCCCCCAGGGTCAACTATTATTCTGACCACTACCAATGAAGATGAGTTTTGTCTGGTTTCTTTTTAGTCAGTCTATCAAATAATAATTTATGTACAGTAAAATACACCAGGCCAGGTGCAGTGGCTCATGCCTACAATCACAGCACTTTGGGAGGCCAAGGCGAACGGACTGCTTGAGCCCAGGAGTTTGAGGCCAGCCTGAGGAAAGTGGCAAAACCCCATTTCTACAAAAAACTGGCTGTGGTGGTGCAAATCTGTAGTCCCAGCTACGCCGGGGGCTGAGGTGGCAAGATCACTTAAGCCCAGGAAGTGGAGGCTGCAGTGAGCCACGACTGTGCCACTGCATTCCAGTCTGAGTAACAGTGAGATCCTGTTTCCAAAGAAACAAAAAAACAGAAAAGCAAAAAACACCAATTTTATGTGAACAAATGAGTTTTGACAAATACGTTCACCTGTGTCAACCACCTCCGCCATCATGAAAGAACATTTTCATCACCCCAGAATCCTCCTTTGTGCCCTTTTGCAGTCCATTCCCCACCAGTCCTGACCCCAGGCAAACTCGGGTCTGCTTTTGTTCACTACAGTTTTGCCTTTTCTGGAATTTCCTGTGACTAGAATCATACAGTAGTTAGCCTTCTGTGTCTGGCTTTTTTACTCCGTACGATCTTTCTGAGATTCATCCATATCACTGCATGCATTATAAGCTCATTCCTTTCTATTACTGACTAATATACATTGTTTAGATAAACAACAATTTGATTATATACTCACCTGTTGTTGGACATCTGAACTGTTTCCAGTTTTGGCTATTATGAATAAAGTTGTTGCCTAGCACAGTGGCTCAGGCCTGTCATCCCAGCACTCTGGGAGGCCGAGGTGGGCGGATCACCTGAGGTCAGGAGTTCGAGACCAGCCTGACCAACATGCAGAAACCCCGTCTCTACTAAAAATACAAAATTAGCTGGGCGTCTCACTCTGTCACCCAGGTGGAGTGCAATGGCACGATCTTGGCTCACTGCAACCTCCACCTCCCTGGTTCAAGCAATTCCCCTGCCTCAACCTCCCTAGTAGCTGGGATTACAGGTACCTGCCACTACACCTGGCTAATTTTTTTGTATTTTTAGTAGAGTTGGGGTTTCACCATGTTGGCCAGGCTGGTCTCGAACTCCTGACCTCAAGCAATCCGCCCACCTCAGCCTCCCAAAGTGCTGGGATTACAGGAGTGAGCCACCACGACCAGCCAACTAATTACCTTTCACATGCTTGCTGGCCATGTGTCTATCTTCTTTTGTGATGTGATACTTTCATTTTTTTGCCTATTTTTAAATTATATTGTCTGCCTTATAACTGGGTGGTCAGTTTCTTACACATTCTTGATGTTTTGTCTGTTTGAACTTCACATAAATAATAGGGCACAGACACTGGAATTATTAAATGTTCCCCTCATGATTTTAAAGTGTAGCCAGTGGTGACGTCCCTGCCTTAAACCAACCTCAAGCCACACCAACCATCTACCTATCATGCAATTAACCATAAATCTTGTGTATTCTCCATAAACGTCCTAAAATCTGCCCCCACGTCTGCATTCCCACTGACCTCAGGCTCAACCACGAAGGGGCATCTGCCCTTGCTGTTATCTCTCCCAGGAATGTCCTTTCCCCAGACATCCACCTTACTGACTTCCTCTCAAATGTCACCTTATCACAGAGGTCTCCCCACATCCTACTGTAGAAAGCATCCCGCCCTCACCCCCCATGCCTTTGTCCTGTGTCGTCTTCCTCCTCCATAGCACTTAGGTCACGACACGTTGTATTCCGATTTGTTTACTTGTTCACCGCCTCTCTCCCTCCGCACCAGCTTCACAATGGCAGGCAGTGTGTGCTGTTCCCTGCTGTGTCCTCATGCCTATAGCAGGGCCTGGGATGCAGCAGGCATGGAATGAATACTTGGTGAACGAATGACTAACATTTGCGGAGGGACTACTTTCTCTAAAGCACAGCTCTGAGCCTGACAGCCTCCTGTGCAAAAAGCTTCAGCAGATGCCCCTCGGCCACAAAGCCGAGTCCAGCAGCATAAGCGCTTTGGATCTGGCCTCAGTGTCTTCTTCCGGCCTGTCTTCCCTTTCCTGATGCCGGTTCTAGCTGGCTGTGTTGACTTGCTCCTCTGTTCCTACACCTCCTTCTCCTCCAAGGCTTCAGTCTTGCTGGTCCTCCCACACCCAGCATGAATACCGTGGTCCTCGTCTGACCCTCCAGGAGGAATACTCTCCCTGCCCAAACAGCCTGAACTTCTAAATCTGTACCTTCTCAATGTACACATCTCCATCTCGCCCACAGCGGTGGTCCCAGAGCCTGTACTCAGTTACTCTTACACTTGCTTCAATACCAGATTCTCAGGATACAATCTAAAAGTGCTGATAACGAGGCCCCACCCCTAGAGAATCTGATTTAAATCGATCTGGAGTGGAGAGCAGGCACGCGACGGTTTACGTGCTGCCCAGGTGGTTTTAACGTGCTGCGGGCTGAGCCCAGGGTCTGGCAAAGGTCAAGCATAAGCAGGAGCTGGTGTTTTGTTGAAGTTCCTTACCAGGCAGCCCCACAGATTAAGAGGAACGGTAAAGAATTAACTCAGAAAACCTGTACCATCCACACCTGCACACTCCAAAAAACAGGTTTGGCCTTTGACCCGCTCCTCAGAGAGACTCTCTGAGACTGTGAGCAAGCTTCCTGATGAGAGTTCTTCGTCACCTGGGGGCCTTGGGCCATTCCAGTCTATGCTAATTAACAATATGATTCCTTGCTGGCTGTGGGGTAGGCTGGAGGGGGCTGGAGATTGAGTGACTGAGGTCAACTACCTACGTGACCATCTCCTGATAAAAACCCTGGACGCCAAGACTCAGGGGAGCTTCCCTGGCTGGCAATACTCCACGTAAGTTGCCACGAATGGTCTCTGGGAGAAGCAAGCATTGTCAACATGACTCCGCTGGGAAAGGACTGGAAGCCCGCCACTGCCTCCCGGATTCTGCCCTATGTGCCTCTTTGCTGATTTTGACCTGTATTCTTTCACTGTAATAAACAATACATGTGAGTATAATGGCTGGCCCGAAGGCCAAATCCTCTGTTGAAAGATAAATGTTAGGCCAGGCATGATGGCCCCCACGTATAATCCCAGCACTTTGGAAGGCCAAGGTGGGAGCATAGCTGGAGCCCAGGCGGTTGAGGCTACAGTGAGCTGTGATCCAGCTACTGCAGTCCAGCCTGGGCAACAGTGAGACCCTGTCTCCAAAACAAAAAGAGAAAAACGTTAAACAAATCAAATTTAACAGAATTCAACTGAGCAAAGAATGATGCATAGATCTAACAGCCCCCAGAACCACAACAGATTCAGAGTGACTCCAGGGCTGCCACCCGGTCAAGTAAAATGTATGGACAGAAAGCACAAGTGAGGCGCAGAAGCAGCTGGGCTGACTGCAGCTGGCTGTTTGCCTTACCTGGATATAATCTCAACAGCTGGCAGCCTGTGCTTGGCTGAAACTCTGTGACTGGTACAAGAGTAGGTTACAGTCTGTTTAAGTATCTAGTTAGGTAACAGTTTACTACATACAGAGAAACCTTTAGGCTGAGCTTAGAATATACAAGAAGGCAGCTTTAGGCTACAGTTAGTTTAACACATCCCATAGACATTTTTGTTTGGCTCTCACAGAACTCTGTGCTAGGATCTGAATTTGTTGCCAACATTCAAAGAATTGTAATTTCAATATCAGATTTCCAGTGTTGACAAAAGAGTCAAACTCTGTAACATATTTGAAGAGATGTATTCTTTTTTTTTTTTCTTTTTAGACAGAGTCTCGCTCTGTCACCCAAGCTGGAGTGCAGTGGCACTATCTTGGCTCACTGCAACCTCCGCCTAATGGGCTCAATAAATTCTCCTGCACCTTCTGTGTAGGTGGGTATACCGGCTTGTGCAACTTTACCTGGCTTATTTTTGTTTTTTTTTTTTTTTTTTTTTTTTTTTTTTTTTTTTTGTAGAGACAGGGTTTAACCACGTTTGCCAACTGAGCAGCTGGCTGCCTGTGATTGGCTGAAACTCTGTGACTGGTACAAGAGTAGGTTACAGTCTGTTTAAATATCTAGTTTGGTTACATCTGGTCTTGAACTCCTAACCTCAACGTGATCCGCCCACCTCAGCCTCCCAAAGTGCTGGGATTACAGGTGTGAGCCACTGCGCCCAGCCTGAGGAGATTTATTCTAAGCCAAATATGAATGATCATGGCCTGTGACTCAGTCCTCAGGAGATCCTGAGACTACGTGCACAAGGTGGTAAGGGCACAGTTTGGTTTCACACATTTCAGGCAGACCTAAGACATCAATCAAATACATTGAAGATATCTACTGGTTTGGTCAGAAAGTCACAGCAATTCCAAGTTCAGGAGGGAGGAGCTTCCAGGCCACAGTAGATTTAAAATTCTTCTGATTGGCAGTTGGTTGAAAGAGTTACTGTAACCAGAAACAAACGTCTGGGTTAGGAGAAGAGAGACCAGAGTTCTATTGTGTGGATGAAGCCACCAGGTGGCAGGTCTCAGAGAGAAGAGAGAGTAAGTGTTTCTAATCAGACTTAGGGTCTGTGCTGATGTTCAATGTCTGTCCACTTTTCCTGAATTCCAGAAGGGAGGAGGGCATAATGAAGCATGTCCAACCCCTGCGTCCCATCCAGGCCTGAAACAGCCTTTCAGGTTAACTTGGGAGTGCCCTGGCTGAGAAGGAAGTCCACTCAGATGGTTGGGGGCCTTTGAATGTTACGTGTGGTTTCTACCAGCTTCTTTTTAAAGTTTATGGATCTGGCAATGCTGGGCCCACAGTTCCACATGGACAGCAGCTGCTATGCAGAGTTCCTTTGGGGCACAATATGTTCTTTCCATTAAACCACTATCCCTGACACTTCCAGATGCTGCAGCCAGCGCATCAGCTGCCCATTATCAATGCACATGAATGCTGTTCCTTCTCTTACACCTGCTGGATTCACTTTTATTTCCCATCAGCCACAGCACATTTTGGGTTTGTGGCTCCTGCTGAGGGTTAAGCCTGGCAGCACCTCACAGGCTGGCTTCGGCCACTCCCCTCCCTGGGAGACCTTCCTCCCAGGCCTCCCCATCCCAGCCCTTTACCTTCCCACTAACACCCAGTTAGCCTCTAGGATTCCCCTCAGGGGACTCTGTGGACTCCCAGAATCCTTAGGGCGCCCCTTAATCACTAAACTTAACCTCAGTTTATTATAATTATCTATCATTTTATTTACATTACTCCCCTTTACAAAGAGACCTCTTAAGAGCAGGGGTCCTAATAATATCTTATTCGTTTGCTAATTCTCAGCATCTTGCCCAGAACAGGCCTTCAACCAACGTTCAGAGAACTGTCACTGAATGAATGAACACAGTAACTTGTAAAGAGCAGGTGCAGAGAATGTGATGAGTGTGGGGAACTACAACAGGTTCAGAATGGCCAGAGGGCAGGGCAGATTTGGGGAAGCACCAGAAGGAGCATCTGATCTGCCCAGCGAAGGAGCCTGGACTTTATCCTGAGGCGTTGGGGATGTTCCGAGGGTGCACACGGGGTCACCCCTGCCTTCTGCAGAGCTGGAGGCAAAGGGCCTGGCAAGGAGGGGTCTCTCAGAAGGCATTTTCTCATTTTCAACTCCCAACTTGCACTTAAAGTCACTGAGGAACTGGTACTCTTTGAGTGAACACTGTGCCCCAGGCACATTACCTAACCTCTTTGCTTTTGTTTCCCACTTGTAAAATGGAACTCAAATACTTACGAACTTCACAGGGAGGTTGTGAGATTAAGTAAAAGAATGCATGGAAATAATTACCATCATCACTGCATGAAAAGTGGTGTTCTAGGCCCAATCAAGCTTCTGGAAGAGACAATCATGCTTGCACTGAGGACACATGTGGCCCAGGACCAGCCCCAGTGTTAGTATCTAATCCGTGCTATTCATGAGGCCAGTGGAGACTTGGAATTAATTGGTCTGGGCTGTGGCCAGGGTGTCTATTTTTATTTTCATTTTTTTGAGATGGAGTCTTACTCTGTTGCCCAGGCTGGAGTGCAACGGCATGATCTTGGCTCACTGCAACCTCTGCCTCCTGGGTTCGAGCAATTCTTCTGCCTCAGCCTCCTGGGTAGCTGGCTACAGGTGTGCACCATTACACCTAGCTAATTATTTTTGTACTTTTAAAGCTTCCCAGGTGAGCCTAATGTTCATCCAGTTTGAAAATGAGAGGTGTTAAGTGCTCTGAGAGGCTGGCTGGGGAGAGAGAGGCTGCAGAAGAGGCAGGTATCTCAGTTAATTTGAAGCTGAGTGCAGAAGAAATTAGCCTGGATTGGGGAGGGAGGGTGCCTGAGTCGGGGGCAGAAGGCTCTCTTGCCAGAAGAGCAGGTACAGAGAATGTGATGAGTGTGGGCAACTATGATGGTTCAGAATGGCCAGAGGGCAGGGCAGACGCACCAGAAGGAGGGTCTGATCTGCCCAGCGAAGGAGCCTGGACTTTATCCTGAGGCGTTGGGGATGCTCCAGGGGTGCACACGGGATTACCCCTGCCTTCTGCAGAGCTGGAGGCAAAGGGCCTAGCGAGGAGGGGTCTCTGGGAAGGCATGTGGGCCTAAATCAAAACTGCACCTATACAGATGGAGAAAGGGGAACAGGAATTGCTGGCAAATGGAAGGGACTGAAGGCAGGTATGCAGAGAAGCAGAGGGGAGGAACCTGGCTGTGCTGGGTTTGAGTCACTGGGGAGATAGCAGGCCCTGACAGGACTGGTTTTCCATGCTGCAAACAAGGTGGGTGGGCAGCTGGCTGGCTGAGATGCTGGGTGGGTCTGGGACTCAGAAGGGAAGTCTGAGCTGGAGCCTCAGGTAGTTGAGACCTAGAGTGTGGACAAAGCAGGATGAAGAGAAAGTGCAGAGTGAGGAGGAGGGAAGAGGGAAGGAGAAGGAGGAGGAAGAGGCAGCTGGAGCATGTAACAGCCTGACAGGTTCATCTTGCCTGCTGTCCAGAAAACCAACGTGCTGAAAACAGCAGGTTTTGCAGCAAAGAAAGAGTGAATGGAGGGAAGGTAATTCCCAAATCTCCCTCTGACTGCAGTGAGCCATGATTGCACCACTGCACTCCAGCCTGGGTGACAGAGTGTGACCCTGTCTCAAAAAAAAAATCCTGCGCCTCCAAGAATATTAGCAAATTGAATCCAACGATGTAACTGAATAATTATACCGCATGACCAAATAGGAGTTATTTTAAGTATGCAAGGCTGGTTTAACATTAGAAAATCAATTAATGTAACCTATCACATCAACAGGCTAAAGAAGAAAAGTCACACGATTCACATAATCATATTAATAGACACAAAAAGCATTTGACCAAATCCAATACTTGTTCATGATAAAAACTCTCAGTAAACTAGGAATAGAGGAGACTTCTTCAACTTGATAAAGAACATCTACAAAAAACATACAGCTACCATCATACTTGGCAGTGAGAAACTACATGCTTTCCCCTAAGACTGGGAACGTGGCAAGATGTCCCTTCTCTCCACCCTCACTTAACATCACACTAGAAGTTCTACCTGATGGAATAAGACAAGAAAAGGAAATAAAAAGACACATATTTTGGAAAGGAAGAAATAAAATCGCCTTGGTTGCAGATGACTGATTGTCTATGTAGAAAATCTCAAAGAATCTATTTAAAAAAAAAACAACTCCTGGAACGAATAAGTCATTGTAGCAAGGTTGCCATAAGTAAGGTTAATATACAGAAGTCAAATGCTTTCCCACATACTAGCAATAAGCAACAGAAAACTGAAGTTAAGAATACGATACCATTTATATTAACGCAAAAATGGAGATACCTGGGTATAAATCTTACGAAATATGTGTAAGAGCTATATTAGGAGAAATATAAAACTCTGATAAAATCAAGAACTAAACAATAGTTATCTCATACACATGAATAGGAACAATCAATACTGTTAAGATGTCAGTTCTTTCCAACTTGATCTACAGACTGAATGCAATCGCAATACAGAAATCCCAGCACCAGGATGGCGGTCATGGAAGCCGGAATCCACTAAGGAGTGTGTAACAACTCACCTGCCGGAAAAAAAAAAAAAAAAAAGAAATCCCAGCAAATTACTGTACGGATATTGACAAAATGATTCTAAAGTTTATGTGGAGAGGCAAAAGATCCAGAATATCCAACACAATATTAAAGAACAAAGGTGGAAAACTGACACTACCTGAGCTTAAGACTTACTATAAAATCATAGTAATTAAGACAGCATGGTGTTGGTGAAGAAACAGACAAATGAGTCAATGAAACCAAATAAAGAACCCAGAAATAGACCCATATAAAGACAGTCAACTGACCCTTGACAAAGAAACAAAGGCAACGGTGCTGCAACAATGGATATCCACATGTAAAAAAGTGAATCTAGACGCAGACCTTATGTCTGTCACAAATATTAACTCAAAATGGATTATATACCTAAATGTAACACAGGAGAAAATCTACAGGAGAAAACCTAGCTGACCTTGGGTTTGGCTATGAGTTTTCATATATAATACCAAAAGCATGATACATGAATGAAAAAAATTGATAAATTCAACCTCATTAAAACTATAAACTTCTACTCTGTGAAAGATACTGTTAAGAAAATGAAAAGAGGCTGGGTGTAGTGGCTCACGCCTGTCATCCCAGCATTTTGGGAGGCTGAGGTGGGTGGATCACCTGAGGTCAGGAGTTCAAGACCAGCCTGGCCAACATGGCGAAACCCCATCTCTACTAAAAATACAAAAATTAGCTGGGTGTGGTGGCAGGCACCTGTAATCCCAGATACTCAGGAGGCTGAGGCAGGAAAATAGCTTGAACCCAGAAAGTGGAGGTTGCAGTGAGCTGAGATCATGCCATTGCACTCCAGCCTGGATGACAAGAGTGAAACTCCGTCGTCCGGGGGGCAAAAGATCTGAACAAACTCCTCAACAAAAAATAAATATGGATGGTAAACAGACATATGAAAAGATGTTCAGCATCATATACCACTAGGAAATTGCAAATTAAAACAAAAATGAGATACCATTACACACCTATTAGAACGGCTAGAATCCAAAACACTGACAACGTCAAATGATGACAAGAATGTGAAGCGACAGGCATTTCCATTTACCGCTGGAGGGAACCCAAGCTGGAAAAGCCGCTCTGTGAGACAACTGGGTCGTCTTTTCAAAGGTAAACACAGTCTTGCCATACGCCAGTAATCATATTTACCCAAATGAGCTGAACAATATGTCCACACAAAAACCTGCACATGAAATGTTCATAGTTTTACTCATGATTATCAAAAATCAGAATAAAAACAAGACGTACTTCAGCAGGTGAATAGATAACCTGGTACACTCATACCAGGGAATATTATTCAGTGATGAAAAGAAATGAGCTATTAAGCCACGAAAAGACACTCAAGAAACCTAAATGTGTGTTGCTAAGTGAAGAAGCCAGTCTGAAAAGGCTACAAGCTATATAATTGCAAACTGTATAATCTGGAAAAGGCAAAATTATAGAGAAGTAAAAGATACTGGTGGTTGTGAATCCCTTCTAAATGAAAGATGTCAGTGGTTTCCAGGGGTTGACGGGGAGGAGGAATGAACAGAAAAGCCTCGGGGGTTTTTAGGGAAGTGAAAGTCTTCCGTGTACTTTAATGGTGGATACGTAGCATTACACATTTAGCAAAACTTGTAGACCTGTAGAACCTAAAGCAATGAACGCTGGCCAGGTGTGGTGACTCAGCTGTAACGTCAACACTCTAGGAAGCCAAGGTGGGAGAGCCACTTGAGGCCAGGAGCTTGAGATCAGCCTGGGTAGCATAGCAAGACCATATCTCTACCAAACAATTTTTCAAATTAGCCAGGCATGGTAGCATGTGCCTGTGTTCCCAGCTACTCAGGAGTCTGAGGTGGGAGGACTGCTTGAGTCCAGCGGTTCCAGGCTGCAGTGAACCATGATCACGCCACTGCACTCCAGCCTGGGTGACCAAGTGAGACCCTGTCTCAAAACAACAACAACAAATGAACCTGAATGTAAACTATAAACTTCAGTTAGTAACAACATATCAAGATAGTTGTATCAATGATAACAAATGTACCATGCCAATGCAATGTGGAAGATGTTAACAACAGAGAAAACGGGAATATGGAATGTATAAAGGAACTGTTTTCTGTTTAGTGCTTCCATAAAGCTGCTTTAAGTCTATTAATTTTCTTTTAAAAGTAAAGGCTAGGCCGGGAACGGTAGCTCATGCCTGTAATCGCAGGACTTTGGGAGGCCTAGGTGGGCGGATCACCTGAGTTCAGGAGTTCGAGACCAGCCTGGCCATCGCTACTAAAAATACAAAAATTAGCCAGGCGTGGTGGCGGGCGCCTGTAATCCTAGCTACTTGAGGGCCCGAGGCAGGAGAATCGCTTGAACCCAGGAGGCAGAGGTTGCAGTGAGCCGAGATCGCGCCACAGCACTCCAGCCTGGGAGACAGAGCGAGACTCCGTCTCAAAAGAAATAAATAAATAAAGGTTAGAGCTGCATGGAAAGAACTCTTGGCCCAGGCAGGACTTAGAGCCAGGGAGTACAGGGAGTGGGAAGAGTGGCAGCCACTCGAGTCCTGTGAGGAAGCAAGATCCCAAGGGCTGCTGAGTGCACAGGTGACAGGGACCCGTGAGGAAAGACTGAGGCCCTCGCCCCATCGGTCTGCCACTTTCTTTCATTGTTTTTCTTTCTCTCTCCTACTCTTTCTTCTTTTACTGTGTTCTTTTCGAGTATTCTCAACAACAGCCTGGGGGCCTGGAGGTGTGGGGCAGCCGCCCGCGGATGCCTAGTTTGGCGCCCTGAACGCTGCTAGCATCTACGCAGGGATGGGTTTGGGATGGGGCCGGGTGAGGATCTGGTTCCCCGGGCTGGAGTCTGCGCCTGGAGGGAAGTTTCCAGGGGCGAGTCCTCAGTCCTGCGGGGGCCAGGGCAGCGCGCTCGGGCCGGGGTGTGCGCTCAGGCTCCGGCCCGCGCTCCTGGCAGCTGCGGGCTCGCCCGGCTCCGGTCCGGCCCGGCCCTTCCGCCCTCCCCGGCACTTACCGCGGTCTCTATCCACGTCTCCCTGCTCTGACCGCCGCGGCTAAGCCACTTCTTCCGGACGCCGGCACGCGCTGCCCTGGCAACCGTCACCAGGGAAACCAGCGTCGTTACCCGCGCGTCGTCGGCGCGTCTTACGTCAAAGCGTCTTACGTCAACGCGTCTCTACGGGGGCCGAGGGGCGCCAAGAATTCTGAAAGTGACAGAGGCGCTGACGGCGCGCGGGGCTGGGTCCCAGTGGGCAGCATCTCGAGTGCGCTGGAGATTTTTAAAAAGTTTTGTGGGGCCGGGCGCGGTGGTTCACGCCTGTAATCCCAGCACTTTGGGAGGCCTAGGCGGGCGGATCACGAGGTCAAGAGATCGAGACCAGCCTGGCCAACACGGTGAAACCCCGTCTCTACTAAAAATACAACAATTAGCTGGGCGTGATGGCGCGCGCCTGTAGTCCCAGCGACTCGGGAGGCTGAGGCAGGAGAACTGCTTGAACCCGAGAGGCGGAGGCTGCGGTGAGCCGAGATCGCACCATTGCGCCCCAGCCTGGGTAATAAGAGCGAAACTCCGTCTCAAAAAATAAAAAAAAAAAAGTTTTGTGGACCAAACGTTCTGCACTGAGATGTGCATTCCGCTCTCCTGCTGGGGAGTTAAAAAGCGGACGATCGCACCGTGAAATTGATAGTAGCTATTCAGATATATTTGAAAAATGTAAAACAGTGTGGAGAAAGGCCGTGCTACGACGGTGAGTGAAGGAAGCAGGACGCAGTACAGCAAAGTAAATCGATAAACTTGTGTTTATTTCAAACTAGGCACTAAAACAAGACCGAAATAGAAATCTTAAAAGTGGTTCTATTTGGGCGCTGGAATAGCAGTGCTGCGTTTTCGTTTTTACGCTTTAGAGGATTTTAAAAATAATGAGCATCATTTATTTTCATAGAGGAAAACACTTGTATTTTTTTTTTTTAACTGCACCTCCAATTTAAGACACTACTATATTTCAGGGCTATATGGGGGTGGGAGGCAAATTTCTAGGAAAGATGATTCAAGGGCGTTTTCCAATTAATTATTTATTTACGTATTTATTTATTTTGAGACGGAATCTCGCTCTGTCGCCCAGGCTGGAACGCAGTGGTGCGATCTCGGCTCACTGCCACCTTCACCTCCCAGGTTCAAGCGATTCTCCTGCCTCAGCCTCCCGAGTAGCTGAGACTACCCGGCAAATTTTTTTTTTATTTTTAGTGGAGACGGGGTTTCACCATGTTGACCAGGCTGGTCTTGAACTCCTGACCTCAGGCGATCCCCCTGCCTCGACCTCCCAAAGTGCTGGGATTACAAGTGTGAGCCATGGTGCCTGGCCAAATGTTTATCCAGGCCTTCATAATTTGAAAATCTTGATAGTTGTTCTGTTTTTGTTTTGTTTTGTTTTTTCCTCATACAGTGAATGAATACCCACCCCCATAGACATGCATACATAAAGATATGGCACTAGACTGCCATCAGCACTGCAGGTATAAACTCAGAGTTTTCTGATAAAGGAAAAACGGATCTTTCCCGTTGGTCTCCAATTGCTGCCTCGTGAGCTAAGGGTGGGAGACCCATAAATCTACAGGTGGCAGCAAAGAGATGGCATAAAGAGCAGGATTCAGGTATACGTAAGCCTCAAAGGGTTAGTGTCTTTTATACGGTGTGTGTAGTGGGGAGTACCATTTGTTTACCTCGTGACCACTCAGGGACTATGTGGGATAGGAAGAGAACAGCCAGGTCTACTTAGAGGGCTTCTGGAAAGCATGGTTCCCAGCAGAAAGCCCGGTTTCCATTACAATAAGAACATGCTGTGAGAAAGTTCAGGATGCAGAACAGACGAATTGGAATGTGATTAGAAAGTCTGGGAATGGGGGCAACATTTGCTCCAGCAATTCAAGGATTATTTTTGACGAGGATATCATTCTTGCAGTAACCCATTTTTTCAAAACCAGGGACGATTTTCCTCTAGGTTTCTTACTTTTCCACTGTCGCCACTAAGCCTCTCATGCCATTTTTTTGTTCTGCCCAAAATTCTCTTGAGAATTTTCTTTAGTTTATAAGCTTGATATTTTATCATCCAAGAAGCTGGATAATCCAATCTGGGTCAGCAGTATTTCCTCATGTAGAGTATACAGATGTTTGTTCATTCCAGCCCACTTTATTTCTCTAATCAGAAGTATCTGTAGGACACTGCTCTTTGTATTTTGTTTGCTTTTTAATTTGAAATTGTATTGAGACTATAGAATCACATGCAGTTGTAAGAAATAAGAGAGATCCCCTGTATACTCTTCCAGTTCCCTACAATGGTAACATTTTGCAGAACTGAAGTATAATGTCATAACCAGGATATTGACATCGAGACAACCTACTCCTCTTATTTAGATTTCTCCAATTTAACTGTACTTTTCTTTCGATTTATCATGTGTTGGTTTATGTATCCACAACCATCAAGATACCAAATACTGGCCAGGCACAGTGGCTTATGCACACTTATAATGCCAGCATTTTGGGATGTCAAGGTGGGCAGATCACTTGAGGCCAGGAGTTCAAGACCAGCCTGGCCAAGATAGCAAAACCCTGTCTCTAGTAAAAACAATAAAAATTAGCCAGGCATGGTGGTGTACACCTGTAATCCCTGCTACTCGAGAGGCTGAGGCATGAGAATCACTTGCACTCAGGAGGTGTAGGCTGTAGTGAGCTGAGATTGCACCACTGCACTCCAGCCTGAGGGACAGAGTGAGACTCTGTCTCAAAAAAAAAAAAAAAAAAAAAAAAAAAAAAAAAAAAAAAAAAAAAAAAAAAAAAAAAAAAAAGGAACAAGGGAAACAAGGTTTTGGGCGTTTTTAAATATTTGTGAAACGCGCACAAAACC